>CAXARH010000028.1:0-71065 GCA_963971285.1 Astropecten irregularis | reverse complement strand
GTGTAGGTTACTTGGTTTTGGTTATTTTCTGGTCGCCCTTCTTCGCTTATGGTGAAACTATTAGGCACAGGGGTAACACTCTTCGCGTTCGTTTCCATTGGATTGGGGATAGCTAGTATATTGGTAGGAGTAACAGTGAACCCATTTGGGGGACTTTAATAGTAAATGAACCCTCCTCAGTGCCATCAATATTCGTAAGCTCTGTAACGGTGAGTGTGGTTTCACTGAGTGCCACCTTTCCGCTCTGTCCTAGTGTAGCGGTAAAATACATTTCTACGCTTCCTGCATTTAACCATTTATTTATGCTTATCCCGTAATATTTAACCGTTACAGCGTAGGTTATGCTCTCATTATCCTTGCATTTATCACCGTGAAAGAATCTAATGTTACGTTAGTGGGGAAAACTCCCTCTGGATTGGGGATATTGATAGCCGTAGCCGTAGTGGTGTAGATATCATCAGCAGTCTCGAACCCAAGCGTCCATGCACCGCTACTTCTGCTACATCGGTAGCATCGCCTGTATTGGTGAGTCCTGTTATCACTATGGTATCAGTGGTACTGGGAGCTACTGCCGGCTCTACCGTGAAGGCAACATTTACTTTAGTGCCGTCAGTACCGCTTGTTTTTAGCTCGAGGTGTATATTCGGGTCAAATTCTGTAGCCGCCGCTACTCCTCCACTACTGCTAGTAGGAGCACAGCTACTCATCACAAAACTGAACAATCCTACGAGAATAAGGATGAATGCTCTAGGTATTCTGTGATCGACGCTACTCATTAGGGGTTTAGGTGTTTTAGGTGTTTTATTCAATTTCATGGTTGTTTCTCCTATAAAAATATTTAAATAATATTATCTTTTATATTATATGGATAATACTATCTTTTATATTATATGATTGGTTATAAATGCGTTTTCATGTATGATTATTTTATTATAATGTATTTTAATTAAAAAGCGAGCAATGATAGCAAATTTTTTAATTTTTTGCACTTTTTTCTAGTGAAATAAACTCCTCAGGAGTCAACTTTTTAACTTCCAACTCAAACTTAACTTCTCCCGCAGGAAAAATTGGATTTAAGAACTCTCTGTGAGTGAAAAGAACCTCTCAGTTAAAAAATGAGCGGACCTGTTAGTAATAGCCAACACGTAGATAAAACGTGTGGCTACATTTCCTACTCCTAAAAAAATCTAACGTCCATAGGAAGCTTTACTTCCAAATGCTCTAAGAAAGTCCTAAGGGTTTGCTTTAGTTGTTTTTATGCTTATCTAAAAGTGAGAACTTTAAAAACTCCCAAATGAAGCGGGTCCATGTATTTGACACCTACGGGATGATGATGAATAAGTACTTTAGTAGTGCATTCATGTAGCTTTCCGTCAAAAAAACCAGCATAACGTTTCCTTACAGGATTATGATTGCCTTCATTATTTGTAGTATGATTACTTCCATTATTTGTAGTATGGTTACTTCCATTATTTGTAGTATTATTTGCTGTATGATTTGCTATATTATTTATCCTATGACCCAGTGCATGATTTATATTGTGATCAATACCATTACTTGTCCGCTTTCCTGAAAATTCTTCTAAACATTGGTGGCATTTAGCTATAAAAAGTGAAAATTGGGCGTAATGGGCAGCCTCGTGATTAAAACAGGTATATAAACTTGCTTGCATATCCGCTAGAATAGACTTTTCTAGTTTGATAGCACCTAAAATTTCTGAAGTGAGAGCAAATGTTTGGGGAGTAGTTGGTAAAACGTTAAGATTTATAGCTGGTGAATGGTTAAGATTTATAGATGACTGGTTTAAAATTGCATGGTTATGGGGTGAATGTTTCGTTTCCCTCGTAACCTTAGAATCGGGGTATTTTTTTAAAAAAGCATCCCCAGCATTGCCAGTCTCCCCAGTCTCCCCATTATGTTTCTTTAAAAAAGCCTCCCTATTATGCCCCAGATGCCCCAGATGCCCCAGACTACGATATCCTAAACTACGTTTAAATAGTGGAATAAATAATGAAAATAAGTAGGTTGCTCCTTTTTTCTCGTACGTTGTAAAAGGTTCTAAATGCTTAAAATACGTTTCGGTGTGTGCGAAAAGTGGGGGAGTGGGTGGGGGAGTGCTCTCTGCCATTTTATCCCATGCACGCTCATTAAAAGGCTTACTCAAACGCGAGTCTGAGGAAGATTCATTTGAATATGGCGATTCTGAGGAAGACTCATTCGAATGCAGTGATTCTGAGGAAGATTCATTTGAATGCAGTGATTCTGAGGAAGATTCATTTGAATGCAGTGATTCTGAGGAAGATTCATTTGAATGCGGGGCTGAAGTTGTTGCAGTGGGTGTCCATGTGCGATGAATTTTAAGGTGGACTCCATTTTCTTTATCTGTTTGTTGTAAGAGAAGGAGAGCTCTATCTGATTTTTCATGGGTAGCTAAGATGTTCATCATCTCTTCTAAGAGGTTTTGTTCGCTGTAAGCCGAGAAAAGAGTTTCCATTCCCTCTATAAAAAGCGGTGAAGCATAAAATGTTTGATAAATTTGCTCTTCTGCACCGAGTATTTCACGTAAATACCTAATTTCTCCTATTTCCGTGTCTGATGTTATATTTTGGGGAGATGTTATATCGTTTTCGTTTTTATAAGAATAGCTCTGTTTGGACGGATCAAACGAAGAATCTGAAATAAATTGCTTTTCTGAGCATCCGTTAAATTTGATATATCTGATATAGCCCCATTCCTATTAAAATCCTTATTATGTGGGGCTAAACTGTTATTTAAGTTATTATTTGAATGATTATTTAAGTTATTATTTGAATGATTATCTAAGTTGGCTGCTGCCTGTGCTGAAAATATGGATCTATAGGTTCGCAGTCGCATTTGTCTATGACTGCCTTGATGCTTCAAGGAAAGCTTTGTGAGCCGTGTTTGTAAAGTATACTCGGGTAATAACGTTCTGAGCAATCTATATCCCAGTATTCCTGCCGTTACAATTCCCAATCCTAGTAACAGGGTTTCTAATGAAAATAGTTCAAAACTCATCGTACAATTTCTTAAAAAAACTTAACTAGTAAAACTTAGTAAAACCTAGTAAAAACCGTACTAAAAACGATCCTTAGGCACCTTAGGCAACAAAATTCGGAAAATTTGTGTAAACATCATAAAAACCTCTTACAAATTAGAATATTAAAAGAAATAGGACATTTGCCGCTTGAATACATCATACCAAAAACTGCTAAAGAAAAGTTTGCAGACAACATACAGTTTAACATATCACTTAAAAATAAAAGCTACTTAAAACTAGGTGGTGTTGCCAAGTATTTTTTAACACTTTCAGATCCTAAAGATATAGAAGCAGCTATTATCTATCTAAGAAACAAGGACTAGAGTACTTTATTTAGGACGTGGGACCAATACACTTATCAAAGAAGGGTTATTAAATCCTATCATTATTCACCTCACGCGTACAGAAAAACCCATTATTGATAAAAAAGCAGGGGAAATAGAATATCATGCTGGTACATTCCTCATGCAAGCCATAAAAATAGCCCTGGATAATAGATTAGGGGGGATGGAATTTGCAACGGCATTCCTGGAAGCATAGGGGGAGCCGTTAAGATGAATGCTGGAACAAAATTGGGTGAAGTGAGAGATTCTCTAAAAAGTGCCTCTATTCTCCGTAAAAATGGAATAATAATAGAATCTCCTACTAGTTTAGGATTGGCTTATCGCAGTTCAAATATAAAGGCTGATGAAATAGTCCTCTCTGCAAGATTTAGCTTAGAACCTCTTTCGGAAACCGAGACCATCTCTCGCAAAAAGGCTATTTTGACACATTTAGCCAAACGGAAAAGAAATCAACCATTGGGGGAGGCTTCACTGGCTCTACGTTTAAAAATCCACCTCCATTTGCTGGTAAACCGCAATTTGCTGCCGAGCTTATTGAAAAAGCTGGATTAAAAGGGGTACATTGTGGGGGAATAAGTGTTTCAACCCATCACGCCAATTTTATTATCAATGATGGGACGGGAACTTCTCATGATGCACGGAAATTATTAGATTTGATAGAAGAAACTGTTTATAAGAAATTCAATATTCATTTAAAACGGGAAATATCCTTGTTAGGCTGGTAAAAACATCGTTATTTTTATTATAAATAGCACTTTCTTGCCACTATTTATCGTCCTCTTCGTCCCAATTGCCCCGCCTCACTCGACTTCGACTGCCCCCCGCCCGCCAACTCAACTTCGCTCACCCCCCCCCCCCCCCCCCGATTCGACCTGCCCCTGCCAGCTCCACCGATTTGACCGCCCCGATTCGGTTAGGCTAGTAAAAACATCGTTATTTTTATAACAAATAGCACGCTTTTGCTCCTATTTATCATCTCTTCGTCTCAATTGCTCCGCCCGCCAACTCAACTTTGCTCGCCCCCCGATTCGACCTGCCCCTGCCAGCTCCACCCAATTTGACCGCCCTGATTCGGTTAATCTAGCAAAAACATCGTTATTTTTATAACAAATAGCACGCTTTTGCCACTATTTATCATCTCCTTCGTCTCAATTGCTCCGCCTCACCCAACTTCGACTACCCAGCTCGATTCAGTTGCCCCGACTTCGTTCCGCCTCGAATTCGCCCCCCAATTTGACCAGCCCCTGCCTGCTCCGCCCTGATTTAACCGCCCCGATTCGGTTAATCTAGTAAAAACATCGTTATTTTTATAACAAATAGCACGCTTTTGCTCCTATTTATCGTCCCCCTTCGTCTCGATTGCTCCGCCTCACCCAACTTCGACTGCTCCGCCCGCCAACTCGACTTCGCTCACCCCCCGATTTGACCAGCCCCGATATTCGGTTAGGTTGGTAAAAACATCGTTATTTTTATAATAAATAGCACGCTTTTGCCACTATTTATCGTCCCCCTTCATCCCAATTGCTCCGCCTCACTCGACTGCCCCCGCCCAAGCCCGATTCAGTTGCCCCGACTTCGCTCGCCTCCCGATTTGATCAGCCCTGCCTGCTCCACCCGCCTTGATTTGACCTGCATGACTCGACTGCCCCTGCCCGATTCAGTTGCCCCGACTTCGCTCACCCCCCGATTTGACCTGCCTCGCCCAAGCCCGATTCAGTTGCCCCGACTTCGCTCGCCCCCGCCCGCCTTGATTTGACCTGCCCCGCTCGCTCCGCCCCCGCTCGCCCCCCGATTCGACCTGCCCCCGCGCGCTCGTCCCCCTTGATTTAGCTACCTTGCACTAATGGTTTTTGCGGCTGTTGTTGCTTTTTTTTGCGTTCACGTTTAATGGTTTCAGCTTCTACGTAGACTGCTTTTGGAACAGGACGTATATCTTTTACAATTCCAATTAAACTTAAAAATTTAAGAACATAATAAGTCACGTCAATTTCCCACCAATAAAAACCTTGTCGTGCAGTGGCAGGATAATAATGATGATTGTTATGCCAGCCTTCCCCTAGAGTAAATATAGATAAAAACCAATTATTACGGCTTTCATCTTTTGTTTTAAATCGCTTATTTCCCCAGATATGCGTAAGTGAATTGATACTCACCGTGGCATGAAAGAGGATAATGGTAGAGATAAAAAAGCCCCAGATGAGCAATTGAGGACCTGTAACGCCTAGAGCAGGAAATAACAGACCTAAAAATTTACCTATATAAAAGATTGCGAATCCTGTGATAACGGGGATTAAAATATCAAATCTGTTTAGAAAGCGTAATTCTGGGTACTTGGCAAAATCCTTAATATATTCGTAAGGAGTACGAAAGCTAACATCCGCCGTGAACCATCCCATATGACTCCACCAAAATCCACTATGCACTGGAGAATGGATGTCTTTTTCTGTATCAGAATAGCGATGATGATGTCGATGATGAGCTGCCCACCAAAGAGCACCGCGTTGAGCACACGTAGCAGCAAATAATGCAAACATAAACTGCCAGAAGCGATTGAGTTTATACGTGCGGTGAGCAAAATAACGATGGTAAATGCCCGTAATAGCAAACATTCGTACCAGATAAAATACGATGGCAAAAACAACCGCAAAAACGCTCCATCCAACCCATATCACACCAAAGCACATTAAATGCACTATCAGAAATGGAATAACTCGCGGAAGATTAAATTTAGTTGATGCACCCAAATGCTCAGTACGATCCGAATCTATCCATAATAAAGCAGTAGTATATGTCGTCATAAAAAACCGCTTGAAGGCACGCACTAACCAATTTCCCGTATCTAGGGAAGGCGTAAGAGTAGGCTGTTTCATAAAATTGTACCTATTAAATAAAAATTTAAATAACTAGTATTCATACGTATTATAACCTTATTATCAAAAAATGCCACTATAATTTTAAAAATTTGTCTAAATTTATGGTTTTTCTGCATTAATCACCATTTTGCTTTTATTCATTATCTTAAAAATACCTATTTTTAGCCCCAAACACGGTTTTTGTCTTAACCCCGTGGTTTTATCCTAATATTCTTTAAAAATAACGGTTTATCCTAATATTCTTTAAAAATAACGGTTTATCCTAATATTCTTTAAAAACGACACCCCTATAAATAACTTAAATAACTTAAAAAATGCCCCCTACCCAAAATTATTGCAAAATTACCTTTTAAAACCTAATCAACCCCTCCTTTTTAGCCTCCCCCCTTTAAACAATCCTCCCCAATTCCCCCCACAATCTCTCCCAATTCCCCCCACAATCTCTCCCAATCTCCCCAATCCTCCCATTCTCCCTAATTTCTCCCAATTCCCCATTCGCACCAATCCTCCCCATTCCCCTCTATTTGTTCTCTCAACATGATACAATTGAAAATACTACGAATTCTCTAAATTTTTAAGAAATTAGCTTTTTTTTACCCCCCCTCAAAACAAAAATAGGTTGCTAGCTACACTAGTAAAAATGAGTATTTATTTACTTTAATTAATAAAATAGCTATCTCTAAAATGACCCTCTTCACGAGTAAAACGAACCGTTAAATTCACCCCCCTAAAAAACTCACCCCCCCTAAAAAACTCACCCCCCCTAAAAAACTCACCCCCCTAAAGAAAACAACTTCCAAAATATCAAAAATAGCTCCAGTTCAAACAAGAATAGCCTTCCAAAATAGTTCCAGTTTAAACAAAATAGCCTTCAAAAACAGCCTTTATTTCACTCAGATATGCAACATATTCCCGAACACCATATTCCTCTAGGCGAACGCCTTAGACCCAAACATCTAGGAGAATTGGTAGGGCAAGATCACTTGCTAAAATCAGACGCCCTCCTAAGTAAAGCCCTTAAAAAAGGCACGATTCCTTCCCTTATTTTCTGGGGTCCCCCAGGAAGTGGTAAAACAACCTTAGCCATGCTCATTGCAAAAGAACTTGAAAAACAAGGCGGGAAATCCAAGCTATCCGAACAATCTGAAGAATCCAAACTATCTAAGCAAGGCGAACCACTTAAATCACCCGAGCTATCCAAACAATCCGAACTAGCCGAAAAATCCGAACAATCTGAAGAATCCAAACTATCTAAGCAAGGCGAACCACTTAAATCACCCGAGCTATCCAAACAATCCGAACTAGCCGAAAAATCTGAACAATCTGAAGAATCCAAACTATCTAAACAAGGCGAACCACTTAAATCACCCGAGAAATCCAAGCAATCTGAGCAATTCAAGAAATCCGAGAAATCCGAACCATTCAAGCAATCTGAATTAGCCGAACAATCTGAACAAATCAAGGGTTTTCACTTCGAAACGGTTTCAGCTGTTTTTTCATCGGTAAGCGAACTTCGAAAAATCTTTACTGCTGCCAAAAATCGCTTAGCTTCACCAACAGAAGCTAAACAAACCCTCCTCTTTGTAGATGAAATCCACCGCTTCAATAAAGCTCAACAAGAAAGTTTCCTGCCCTACGTGGAAACGGGCGTTATCACGCTGATAGGTGCTACCACCGAAAATCCTAGTTTTTCACTCATTGGAGCCCTGCTTTCCCGCACGCAAGTGCTTGTCCTAC
Organism: Astropecten irregularis; assembly: GCA_963971285.1. Lineage (NCBI taxonomy): Eukaryota > Metazoa > Echinodermata > Asteroidea > Paxillosida > Astropectinidae > Astropecten > Astropecten irregularis. The sequence goes on along the minus strand of CAXARH010000028.1, from coordinate 63,053 downwards.
AAAAACTAAACGAAGAAGCCCTAAGTAAAATTCTAAAACACTCCGAAACAGAGCTAAAACTCACCCTTCCGCTCACAGCTAAAGCCCGCGATGAACTCATTCGTCTAGCAGACGGCGATGGTCGTTATTTGCTAAATCTAGTCCAAAATCTCCTCATTCTTCCCATTCCCAAACCCCTAGAAAAAGCAGAACTCGTCAATCTCCTCAATGAACGAAGAATGCTCTACGATAAAAGCGGGGAAGAACATTACAATCTCATCAGTGCCCTTCATAAAACCTTACGTGGAAGTGATTGCGATGCTGCCCTGTACTATTTAGCACGCATGCTAAATAGCGGAGAAGACCCACGGTACATTTTTCGCCGTATGCTTAGATTTGCCTATGAAGACATAGGTTTAGCCGATCCAGACGCTGCCGTTCATACCCTTACGGCTTGGCAAACATACGAACGTTTGGGTAGTCCAGAAGGAGAAATAGCCCTCGTACAAACCATTATTTACCTCGCCAATGCCCCAAAATCAAATAGTTCTTATAAAGCCCTAAAAACTGCCACCCTTTACGCCAAAACACACGGTACTCACGCTCCACCTAAGCACATTCTCAATGCACCCACCCATCTTATGAAAAATCTAGGCTATGGCAAAAATTATCGTTATGACCACGATGAAAAAGACGCTTTTTCAGGACAAAATTATTTTCCAGAAAAATTAACACGGCAACAATTTTATAACCCCAGTACCCGCGGATTTGAACGCGATATGCAAAAACGCTTAAATTATTTCAATAAACTTAGATCCCTACGCCACGCAAATCAGACATCCACTCCTTAAAATCTGCATCTTTGCTTATATTTCCTTATATTTGCTTGATTTTTAATTACAGGCAATGCCTAAATCATGATAAGATTATTTTGCAATCTTATTTTTACTGCCATAAATACCTTATTTACTACAGTAAATACTTTATTTGTTACAATAAATACTTTATTATTTCAAGGAGAAGCGAATCATTATGCGAATCCCTATCATTGCTGGAAACTGGAAGATGAACTTAGACATTAGTGCTGCTAAAGAGCTAAGTTCTGCCATTGTAAAATCCGTCACCCATTTCTCATCACCGCCACAATGTGAGATTATCTTAGCTCCCACTACTTTAGCACTTGCGAAGGTAAAGGATGAGATAAAGGCTAGTTTAGTTGAAAATTCCGCTACTTTACCCAAATTTCACCTATCCGCTCAAGACGTTCATTGGGAAGACGATGGAGCATTCACGGGGAAAATATCCGTTTCCATGCTTAAATCCTTAGGTATTACGCATAGTCTAGTAGGGCATAGCGAACAACGCCAATATTTTCACGAAACGAATGAAACCGTGCATAAGAAAATAAAGAAACTTCTCGCCTGTGGACTTACGCCTATTCTCTGCATAGGGGAAACATTGGATGAGCGGAAAAGTGGAAAATTAGAGACTATTTTACAGCAACAACTAGAACTAGCCCTAAAAGACTTCTCTCCCGAAGAACTCACTCATTTAGTGGTGGCTTACGAACCCGTATGGGCGATAGGAACAGGTGTGAGTGCAAGCAGTGAAGAAGCAGAATCTGCTCATAAGATAGCTCGCGAACTCATTGCTAAATTGACCTCTCCCGCTACTGCTGAAGCCTTACGTATCCTTTACGGTGGCAGTGTCAAACCTAGTAATGCTAAGGATTTACTCGCTTTGCCTAATATAGATGGGGCACTTATTGGTGGGGCTTCTCTTAAAGCGGAGAGTTTTTGCCAGATCATTCAAGCCATTTCTTAAAGCTTGCGTAGTCCTATAATCTAAACTCCGTGCTACCCTCTAATCTACCCTCTAATTATCCAAGCTCTCAAGCCTTTCTATAATCTTATTAGCTTAAACTTATATCTAGAATATTTCTAGAATAATTCACCTTTATAAAAAATATCTCAAACTATTTCACAAATTAGACTCATTAATAAATATAAGGAATAAACTATGACTCGTGTGGTAACCGAAGCCTGTGTGGCGTGCAAATATGCTGATTGCGTAGAAGTATGTCCTGTCAATTGCTTTTTCGAACTGGATGATATGCTCGTTATTCATCCTGAAGAATGTATTGATTGTGAGGCTTGCGACCCTGAATGTCCTGTTGAAGCCATTGTTACAGACGATGACGCCGATGACACGTGGATTGAAAAAAATGCCAATGTAGAATGGGATGAAAGTAAACGCCGTTCTAAAAAAGAAGAGGTTACTCCTGGTCCCAATCGCGACCCAAAACTAATAAGTGATTAAACCCGCAGAAAGTGGGTGATAGTTGGTAGAGAAAAAAGGGGGGGAAAAGACGGAGAGGGCATTAAACGGGTTCTTGCTTGGAGCAATAACCCGCTAAAATAACTAACACCCTCTCCTTTTTTTAAATAATTATGATAACGTATTTATTATAGCATGTATTCTGTGTGGGCTACTCACTACTGACATGCAGGGACATCTCTTAAGATGTCTGCTATGGTCGTTCCCATTATGTTCGCGGTGTGCTGGCGGTTGGGGCAGGGGACACCATTTAGCTTGGGGTAATCAGTCGCAGTTTCGAAGTTCCATATACCCATATTCGTACCCGTATCCCAGTCTACGAAAGTAGTAGCAGTAACGGGACCCTGCAAATCTGTTGCCGTTCGTCTGTAGGTTGTACCAGATCCAGTAGTTCCAGCTCCTCCACTCCCCCAATCTACTGTTGCACCTGTATTTTCATCCCAGTAGCTAGCAGTGACGGTGGGTTCTGCGGATGCAATGTTACCACCCAAACCTTGTTTAGCAAAACCTGTGGTTGCTGTTAGGAGTCCAGTTACATAGGAATTGTTAATTGTTAATCTAGTAATAGAACCTGCTAAACCTGCTACATTTCCCTGAGTTGCTTCAGCATTTACTACCGCATAGGAATTACTGATGTCTCCATCAGTATTTCCCACTAAGCCCCCTACCCTAATCCTCCCCGTTACAGACCCCATCATATAGGAAGTATTTATTGTTGGAGCTGAACCTCTAAAACGAGATAAGTTCCCTACTATACCTCCTACATTAGAATCCCCCGTTACAGATCCTATTACATAAGAATTACTAATGGCACTTTCATATAACTGCCCTGTCAAGCCTCCTACATTATCCTCATTTCCCGTAATAGTTCCCATCACATAGGAATTACCAATGGTACTATTAGCATCTACTGCTCCCGCCAAGCCCCCCACATTACTATTTCCAGTAACATTCACATTCTCTAATCTGCAGTTATTGATAGTAGCACTATTCGTTACACGTCCAAAAAGTCCTATATTATCTCCCGTAGCATTACTGATATAAAGGTTATTGATAACGTTATTATTGCAATCAAAGGTTCCCGCAAAGCGATTTGCATCAGTGCCAATAGGCGTAAAGCCCAAGCCACCTGTAGCCTCACTCCAAGGGGTATTCGTATCTCCTAAATTAATAGTGGTACCTGCGAGTATTTGATAGAACTTATCACGATAATTGGCATTATCAGTATTCACGAGATAAGAGACCAATTCAAAGTGTTCTGCTCTGCTTAGGACGTAGGGGGTGGTAGCTAATTCACCGTCCCCTCTCAAATCCGATACAGTACAAGCGGGAAAACTCAGGGTGAAAGCATAGGTTGCAGCAGGTGTTGTCATGGTGTTACTGGTGATAGAAATTTCTCTACCTACATTGACCCTGCCATCAGCTATATTATCCGCTGGTAAGATAGACCTATCATAATAACCTACTACATTAGATGAGAGGGTGTAAATGCTAGCAGCATTGCCGCTACTATCTACTAAATCAAATTTTAGATCACTTACAATTTGACAAGCAGTGGTAACGGTGGCTGTTCCCCCCCTAGCAACGGTGGCAGAATTGTCAGCGAAATGGGTACTGGTTAGGCGGAGGGAGAGTTCAGATAAGGGGACGTCATTTGCAGAATTTCCGCCACCGCTAGTACTACTAGTAGCGGAAGTACAGCTACTCAAAAAGCCTATAAATACCGCTAAAATAAGCAGAGAAAAGAGATATGCTCCAGATTTTTTGTTATTTATTAGGGTTTTTAGTATTTTACTTAATTTCATGGTCGTTTTTCCTATAAAAATTAGTTATCATAATTTGTTAAATATAAATTTGTTAATCATTGCTTTATTTTTAGATATAATGAATATATTATAACATAATTACTTTATTAGTATGTGTTTTAATTGAAACATGGACAAAATTTCCTCCATGCCCCCCTTTTTAAGGGGGGGATGAGTGGGTTCACTCCGCTTCTTTTTTATAAACAATGGGGGGATTCGACTATGACTTGAAAACAAATCATAGCATCAGAAATAAATAAATGGAATCCCCCACCTTTAAAAAGCCTTAGAAAAAAGGGGGGGCAAAAAAGACGGAGAGGGCATTAAACGGGTTCTTGCTTGGAGCAATAACCCGCTAAAATAACTAACACCCTCTCCTTTTTTTAAATAATTATGATAACGTATTTATTATAGCATGTACTCTGTGTGGGCTACTGACTGGGACATGCAGGAACACCTGTTAAGATGTCTGCTATGGTCGTTCCCATTATGTTCGCGGTGTGCTGGCGGTTGGGGCAGGGGACTCCTTTTAATTTAGGATATTCACTCGTAGTTCCTAAGTCCCAGGTATCAGTTATATTCCAGCCTACGAAAGTAGTACCAGTAGCGGCACCCTTTAGATCTGTTGCCGTTCGTTTGTGGGTTGTACCACCTCCATTCCAATCTATCGTTGCACCTGTATTTTCATCCCAGTAGCTAGTAGTAACGTTGGTTGGTCCTATTGTTTCAAGGCTACCTAAACCTCGTTTAACAAAACCTGTGCCTGCTGTTAGGAGTCCAGTTACATAGGAATTGCTAATTGTTAATGATCTAGTGACATAACTTATTAAACCTGCTACACTGTCATTATTTGCTTTAGCATTTACTACCGCATAGGAATTAGTGATGCTTCCATCAGTATCTCCCACTAAGCCCCCTACCCTAACCCTCCCCGTTACAGACCCCATCATATAGGAAGCATTTATCTCTGAAACTGCTGAACCTGAAGCACGAGAAAGGGTCCCTACTATACCTCCTACAGCAGAATCTCCCGTTACAGATCCTATTACATAAGAATTACTAATGGCACTTTCATCTATCTGCCCTACCAAGCCTCCTACTGGAGAATCCCCTTTTATAGTTCCCATCACATAGGAATTACCAATGGTACTATTAGCAATTGCTGATCCCGCCAAGCCCCCCACATTACTATTTCCAGTAACATTCACATTCTCTAATCTGCAGTTATTGATATTAGCATTCGTTACACGTCCAAAAAGTCCTATATTAGTAGTTTCCATACCAGTAGTTCCCGTATTATTGATATAAAGGTTATTGATAACGTTATTATTGCAATCAAAGGTTCCCGCAAAGCGATTTGCATCAGTGCCAATAGGCGTAAAGCCCAAGCCACCTGTAGCCTCACTCCAAGGGGTATTCGTATCTCCTAAATTAATAGTGGTACCTGCGAGTATTTGGTAGAACTTATCACGATAATTGGCATTATCAGTATTCACGAGATAAGAGACCAATTCAAAGTGTTCTGCTTTACTGAGGACGTAAGCATTGTCAGCATCTGCACCTGTACCTGTACCTCCCAAAGCATCTACAGTACAAGCAGGAAAACTCAGGGTGAAAGCATAGGTTGCAGCAGGTGTTGTCATGGTGTTACTGGTGATAGAAATTTCTCTACCTACATTGACCCTGCCATCAGCTATATTATCCGCTGGTAAGATAGACCTATCATAATAACCTACTACATTAGATGAGAGGGTGTAAATGCTAGCAGCATTGCCGCTACTATCTACTAAATCAAATTTTAGATCACTTACAATTTGACAAGCAGTGGTAACGGTGGCTGTTCCCCTCCTAGCAACGGTGGCAGAATTGTCAGCGAAATGGGTACTGGTTAGGCGGAGGGAGAGTTGCTCTAAGGGGACGTCATTTGCAGAATTTCCGCCACCGCTAGTACTACTAGTAGCGGAAGTACAGCTACTCAAAAAGCCTATAAATACTGCTAAAATAAGCAGAGAAAAGAGATATACTCCTGATTTTTTGTTATTTACTAAGATTTTAGTGGGTTTACTTAATTTCATCTTTTTATTCCTAATAAAATAGTTATAAATGATTGTTTTTTTACACGTAATTATATACTTATAATCACGTTTTTAAACGCTGTTACTTATAATCACGTTTCTAAACGTTGTTACTTATAATCACGTTTCTAAACGTTGTTACTTATAATCACGTTTTTAAACGCTATTACTTATAATCACGTTTTTAACGTGTCATTATTCTATTATACCATATTTTAACTAAAGAAGAGAATAGTGGTAGTAAATTTTTAAAACCTACACGAAAATACCATTTATGGTAAGAATTTTCTTATATTTGGCAAATCAACGCTAGACTTATCTTATGATTCATAAGATTGCTGTAAAACTATGGCTAGATTTTTATAAAAATAGTTTAATTTAAGCTTTTTTTTAAAAAAATAATTTAATTTAAATTTTAAAGCTATAATTAATATATAATTACATATATTGCACAAAGATTGTAAATAAACCTAAAGTGAACATTACTTTGATATAGATGCTTATGCTAGATTTTGAATATACCTTTCATTGGATTATAGTCTGGCATGTTTTACCAGAGATGTTAAGTGCTGCTTTAGTAACAATAGAAGTAGCCGTTCTATCTATGGTGTTAGGACTCATCATCGCAATATTCTTAGCACTAGGGAAAGAATCAAAAAATGAATTACTTAAATCACCATCAGTTATTTGGATAGAAATAGCAAGAAATACACCTGCGTTATTCCAAATATATATGGCCTATTTTGGCTTGGGTGCATTTGGGATTCACTTAAGTCCTTATGTTGCAGTCTTGTCTGCATTGACGTTCAATAATGCAGGCTACCTAGCAGAGACCTTAAGGGGTGGGTTTCAAGCAATACCTCTTGCACAAATGCGTTCTGGAAGGTCGCTTGGGATGACGGCGTTTCGAACATACAAAGATATTATTTTGCCACAAGTTTTGCGGATAGTATACTACCCCATCACAAATCAAATGATCTGGTCAATGTTAATGACCTCATTAGGGACCCTTGTAGGACTCATTGAATTAACAGGAAAAACTGATCAATTGCAATCACTATCATTTAGGACCTTTGAATTTTATTCGGTCACAGCCGTTATTTATTTTTTAATAGCAAAGTTTATCTTAATTTCTTCGAAATTGCTATCATATAAATTATTTCGTGGAGATTGAAAATGAAACGTAAAAGCATTAAATATAGCATTTATGGATTAATCATTTTATTTATTATCATTAAAGCCTACCAGAGTATTAAGATGTCAAATTTAACATATTATGATTTGGTGTTTTTGCTTGAAGGTTTAGAAAGAACGGTTTATATTTCATTAACAGCCATTGTCATTGGAACTTTTTTGGGAATCATATTTGGCTGGATTAAGAGTAATAGTGGAGTAGTCATAACCCTCGTTATAAGTGGATACTTAGATGTAATAAGATCAGTTCCCTTAATTATTCAACTTATATTGTTTTACGCATTCTTAGGAATATTTCAGATAGAAGTATCTATATTTTGGGTAGGGGCTATAATATTATCTATCTATGGTGCGGCATTCGTTACAGAGGTAGTACGAGCGGGCATTGAAGCAGTTCCAAAAACAACTAGAAGAGCCGCACGGTCATTAGGTCTAACATACTGGCAGGATTATCGCTATATCGTATTTCCGATTGGAATACAGTCTGTCTTTCCCGCATGGATAAGTATCGTACTATCTATTGTCAAAGATTCCGCCTTAGTTTCAGTTATTGGTTATTTAGAATTATTAAAAACAACAGAAGAATTAATTTCTAAGACACAGGAAGCACTACTGCTATTGATAGGAGTAGGGTTTTTCTACTTTATAATATCTTATCCCATTTCACTATATGCAACTTATTTGGAGAGGAAAATAAAACTATGATTGAGTTGAAAAATGTACACAAAGCGTTTGGAAAGCTAGAAGTCCTAAAAGGTATAGATCTAGTGGTAGAAAAGGGGGAAGTCGTGAGTATCATTGGAGGATCTGGCTCCGGAAAATCAACTATGCTGTATTGTATCAATGCAATTGAAACTATCCAGCAAGGTGAAATCCTTGTTGATGGAATTTCAGTCCATAGCAAAAAGACAAATGTTAATAAATTGCGGCAAAAGATAGGAATGATATTCCAACAATATAATACCTTTCCGCATTTATCAGTACTAGAAAATGTAACGTTAGCCCTTCGCGTTGTATTAGGAAAATCTAAGAAAGAAGCAGAAAAAATTGGAAAAGAACAACTAGAACATGTGGGGCTTAGCGATAAATTAACGGTGTATCCTAAAAAATTGTCCGGGGGACAGCAGCAAAGATTGGCCATAGCTAGAGCTCTCGCCATGGAACCTGAATATCTATTACTTGATGAGGTCACGTCTGCACTAGATCCCGAATTGGTTGGGGAAGTGCTTGATACATTAAGACTTTTAAGAAAAGAGGGGATGACCATGATCTGTGTAACGCATGAAATAGCATTTGCTAAAGAAGTCTCAGATAGAGTCGCTTTTGTCTATAAGGGACTTATTGAAGAAATAGGGAGCCCCAACCAAGTTATTAGTGCACCTAAAAAAGAAAAAACCCAACAATTTTTGTCTAAAGTTTTAAATTGAAAATTCCAACTATAACGAGAAAATAGAACGAAAATGATGTTAGCAAATGACTTTTCACAGTATTTGAAAAATAGTTTATTTTTTGATAATTTAGCAAATCTAAAGAATGTGGATTACCACTTCCAAGATATATTGAGCCTTTCAAAATTTGAAAAAGCTAAAAAAGAAATTGCTTCTTGGCCCAATTATAAAGCAACACCATTAATAAATTTGTCTGATTTAGCTAGGGAGACGGGTGTTAGTGCACTATATTACAAGGATGAACATCATAGGTTTTCACTAAAGAGTTTTAAAGCATTGGGCGGGGCTTATGCGGTTGCAAATTTATTATTGAAGTATCTGAAAGAAAATGGGGTAATCGCAACGTCGAAAGACCTTTTTAATAAGAAATTTGTAAAACTCACAAAGCAAGTCACGGTGTGTTGTGCAACGGATGGGAATCATGGAAAGTCTGTAGCATGGGGTGCCAATATTTTTGGATGTCGTTGTCTGATATTTGTCCATAGTAAAGTCAGTGTGACCCGAGAACAAGAAATCTTGAAATATAAAGCAACTGTGACAAGAACTGATTGCAATTATGATGAAACTGTAAAAATAGCTGCAACAGTTGCTGCAGAGAAAGGATATTTTACCATTTCTGATACATCCTATGAAGGCTATGTTGATATTCCAAAAGATGTAATGCAAGGATACACCATTATGGTCGATGAAGCATTGAAGCAGATGCAGACTAAGCCTACACATATATTTTTGCAAGGAGGGGTAGGCGGTTTGGCAGCCGCTGTTGTTTCATTTGTGTTAGAAACCTATAAAGATAATATAACGAATCCAGTGCAGATAATCATCGTCGAACCCAATCGTGCAAATTGTTTATTGCAGAGTGCAAAAAATGGACGCCGCACTGTCGTTCATGGTAATTTAGCGACTCTCATGGCGGGGCTTTCTTGTGGGGAAGTGTCGTTGCTTGGATGGAAGATATTGGCACATAACGTTCGTGGTTTTTTAAGCATTGAAGACGAACCTATTACTGAGGTTATGAGATTACTAGCAACATCAAAAAATCCAATAGTTGCTGGAGAATCAGGGGTAGCAGGTTTGGCAGGTTATTTAATAATTCAAAGTGACGAGAAGCTAAGATCTGCATTAAACATTACGGAGGATGCTAAGGTTTTATTTTTTGGAACTGAAGGAGATACAGATGCAGGTATTTATAAAGAAATAGTTGGAAAAACAGCAGAAGAAGTTTTGGGGCAACAAGTATCATGAAAACGACTATGCCTATTCCATTTGAAAAGATACTAGATAAGGCACACTATTATAGAAATGAAATTTATAAATTTACAAGAGATCTAGTAAGAATTCCATGTAGATCGGGCAATGAAGGTGCGGTGGCAGAGCGCGTCAAACAGGAGATGGAAAAACTGGGCTTTGCTAAAATCATGAAAGACGGATTAGGAAATGTTTTAGGATATTTAAACGAAGGAAAACATTTAATAGCAATGGACGGTCATATGGATGTGGTAAGTGTAGGAGATAGAAGTCAATGGAAATACGATCCTTATGAAGGCTATGAGGATGAAGAGAAAATAATAGGGCTGGGTGCTTGTGATATGAAAGGAGGCTTGGCAGCCATTATTTATGGTGCAAAAATTATAAAAGATTTAGATATTAATAATGATTTTACCTTACTTATTACGAGCACTGTAGCGGAAGAAGCTTGTGATGGGCTATGTTGGAAATACCTTATAGAAGAGATGGCTATTCGCCCAGAATTTGTTCTGTTAGCGGAACCAAGTAATGGAAAAATATGTTATACCCAAAAGGGACGGATGAATATTTTTGTTTCAACAAAGGGTAAAAGCGTTCATGGTTCAATCCCTGAGGAAGGTGATAATGCTATTTATAAAATGGCGAATATCTTGAAAGAAGTTATTGCGTTAAATAATGACTTACCTGTTGATAAGCTATTAGGAAAAGGAAGTTTAACCATTTCAAAAATAGAGTCTACGGCACCTTCTATATGTGCAGTAGCCGATTCGTGCACTATGACTATTGATAGAAGACTTACATGGGGAGAGACGCCTAAGCAAGCATTGGATGAGATCAACGGGCTACCATCCGTAAAAAAATCAAATGCTAATGTGGGTATATACTATTATGATACTCCTTCTTATACCGGATTGAAATATGGGCAGGAATGTTCATTTAAGGCTTGGAAAATAGCTAGTGATCACGTTGTGACACAGAGTGTTATTAATGCGTATAAAGGTTTATTTAAAAAAGATCCTGAAATGGGAGTATGGCCTATTTCAACAAACGGCACTTCTATCATGGGGGAGTATAATATTCCAGTCATTGGATATGGTCCGGGTGAATTAAAATATGCTCATGCCCCCAATGAGCAGATTAGAAAAGTAGATTTAATCAATTGTGTGTCACTTTATGCGACAATACCCTCAATGTATGTTAATACGCTAAAATAAGTAGTTTTTAAGGTACGTAAGGTTTTTCATTAGTTTTCACAAAATATAAATATAAGTATACATAAATATAAAAAATAAGCTATTGGAAAAATAAGGCTATACTATAAGCACCTTTAATTTTATGGATGAATGTAGTAGTGTGCATTATGCTAGATAGCATTTTTTATATATAAAAGTTAATTTTAAAGAGGTACTCTTTTATGAGCAAAAAAATTATATATTTATCAGCCATTTTACTGTTAAGTCTTACAGTAATGGGTGCAGATAAGTTAGACAAAATTATATCTAAAGGAACACTTAGATGTGGTGCAGTTCTTGATTTCCCTCCCATGGGATTTAGAGATGCTAAAAATAAACCAACAGGTTTTGATGTAGAATATTGTCAAGATTTGGCAAAAGCCTTAGGTGTCAAAGCAGAAATTCAATCGATGTCAGCTGCACAACGGATTCCAGCACTCAATGCCGGAAAAGTTGATGTCGTCATTGGTTCAACTTCTGACACTTTGGAACGAGCTAAATCGGCAGGTTTTTCAATACCGTACTTTGTATTTCAATTACAAGTTATGGTAAAGAAAGGTTCTGGTATTAAAAGATTTAAAGATCTAAAAAATAAAAAAGTCACAGCTGCATTGAGTACTACTCAAGAGACAGAATTTCTTAGAAATGCGAAAGAATTAGGCTGGAGCACCTCCAGGTATTATTTCTCTTCAAAAACTGAGAATGACGCACATTTAGCCTTATTGCAAGGAAAAGCAGATGCTTTTGTTTCAACCGATACAACCATTGCTGAAGTGTTAAAATTCTCTAAATTTAAGAACTATGAGGCTGGACCTTTCATTCCAAGTTATGATGACTATGTATCTATTATAGTAAATAGAACTGAATTTGGTATGTTAAATTATATTAATTTATTTATTAATCAACAAGTAAGAACAGGTAGATATGCTGAGCTCTATAAAAAATATTATGGAAAAAATGCTCGCCTTAGAAAACTATCTATGTCTAATGTTTATTATTAATCATCTTGATGCTTATCTTGTTGCTTAAGCATTCTGATAATACCAAGTAAAAAAACTGTACTGATTTCACTATTACTTAGTATTCACTGTGATGCTAAATGTTAGTGAAATCAATACAGTCTCCTGTTGCTTAAACAGTTTATCGGCCTTTGTTAAGGTTAAATCTTTCACTCCCGAAGTTTTTAGCTTCACAGAATATCCTCTCATAAAAAATCGGAAGCACACGGATAGAAGAAAACTTAACACGTGTCTTATTATCATCAAAGATTTTTAATAAGTTTTCTGCTATTATTAAAATTTTTGCTAGATTTTTATAAAAATAGTTTAATTTAAGCTTTTTTAAAAAATAAATTAATTTAAACCTTTATCTCATAAGTAATATATAATCATAAGAACAACAACAACCTAATATTCCACCGTAGACGGGTATTTCCTGCTAATTTGACTAAAACGTGGAGCATTTAAAGTGTCCTACTTATATGAATATAAGCATTTAATAGGCGTTTTATATGAAAATAAGCATTTAATAGACGTTTTAATGGGATATTCGGTTCATTTTAACAAGCTACTTTATTTAAGTGATTAAAATTATGAAAAATATATTTAAACCTTTACTAACCTGTATGATAGTAGTCATGATGTTTGCATTTGTGGGAACGGCTACTTTACTAGGACAAACCAAGCTAACCATAGCCACGGTGAATAACCCTCCTATGATTGTCATGCAAAAATATACGCCTGAATTTGAGCGTCAAAATCCTAACATTAAGATAGAATGGGTAACGCTAGAAGAAGGCATTCTTAGGCAACGTGTGACCACGGATATTGTAACAAAAGGTGGGCAGTTCGATATTCTAACCATTGGGCTTTACGAAGTACCTATCTGGTCTAAGAAAGGTTGGCTTAAAAAGCTAAATATGTCCGCTAGTTACGATGTGGATGATATTTTACCCGCTATTCGTGGGGGTGCTTCTTATAGAAGAGCTCTTTATGCCGTGCCTTTCAACGGTGAAAGTTCTATGATCATGTACAGAAAAGACCTGTTCGATGAGAACAACATTGTACTCAAAGATAATCCTACGTGGGGTGAAATCCATGATATAGCCGCCAAATTAGATGACCGTGCCAATGGTTTCTATGGAATCTGTCTCAGAGGTAAACCCGGTTGGGGGGATAATATGGCTATTTTAAGCACGATGGTGAATGCCTTTGGTGGACGCTGGTTTGATGAAAAGTGGAAACCGCGCATTGACACGCCTGCATGGAATCATGCCATTGGCTTTTATGTCAATATGATGCAAAAATATGGTCCTCCCGGTGCCACTGCCAATAGCTTTAATGAAAACCTAACGTTATTTAATGGCGGAAAATGTGGGTTGTGGATTGATGCCACCAGTGCTGCTGGTCTGGTTACGGATAAAAGACGCTCCAAATTTGCTGATAAAATTGCGTTTGCTCAAGCTCCCGTAGCCGTTACTTCTAAAGGAGCCAATTGGCTCTGGTCGTGGATGTTAGCCATTCCCGATACTAGTAAAAATGCTAAAGCTGCTCAGACATTCTTAGAATGGGCTACTTCTAAAGATTACATTAAGATGATTGGTGAGAAAGAAGGCTGGGGAACTGTTCCAGCAGGAACACGAAAATCTACTTATGCTAATCCTAAGTTTCAAAAAGCAGCTTCGTTCGCAAGGGCTGAAATTACGGCACTTGAAAGTGCTGATCCTATAAATGGTACTTTATATCCTAAAAAATACGTAGGTGTTCAGTTTGCGGCTATTCCAGAATTCCAAGCTATTGGAATCTTAACGGGACAGCAAATTGCTTCTGCATTAGCGGGAAAAGTATCGGTTAAAAAAGCCCTTTCTACCGCTCAACGTGGAGCTGATCGCATTATGCGTAAAGCTAAGTACTATTAATAGTGCTTATTAATGAGTATTTAATGAGTGCTTATTGATAAATATTCAATAAGTACTCATTATGGGTATTCAATAAGTACTCATTGATGGGTATATTTATTTCACTTACTTCATTGGTAGTCTGACTTAGAGTAGGGTCATACTACTCATGCTCTAGTTAGCACTACCAATGGAGTAAATATTACAGGAGGGGGGATACAAGTATGAGTTAAGCGTTCATTATGCCAGAGGTCAATGAGTCAATGCATTGATATAAAAAAACATGGTTTTTTCATCCCGTTTATGGGTAGAAATCTCATATATTTCGCAAATCAACGCTAGAATCATCTCTTGATTCATAAGATTAATAAAAAATTATAAGTTTTTTTAAAAAAATAAATTAATTTAACCCTTTATCTCATAAGTAATATATAATTATAAGAACAACAACGACCTAACATTCCACCGTAGACGGGTATTTCCTGCTAATTTGACTAAAACGTGGAGCATTTAAAGTGTCCTACTTATATGAAAATAAGCATTTAATAGGCGTTTTAATGGGATATTCGGTTCATTTTAACACACTAATTTATTTACGTGATGAAAATTATGAAAAAAACAAATAAATCTTTGCTAATCTCTATGATTGCAGTCATGATGTTTGCATTTGTGGGAACGTCTACTTTACTAGGACAAACCAAGCTAACCATAGCCACAGTGAATAATCCACACATGATTGTCATGCAAAAATACACGCCTGAGTTTGAGCGTCAAAACCCTAACATTAAGATAGAATGGGTGACGCTAGAAGAGGGCATTCTTAGGCAACGCGTGACCACGGACATCGCCACAAAAGGTGGACAGTTCGATATCTTAACCATTGGGCTTTACGAAGTACCTATCTGGTCTAAGAAAGGTTGGCTTAAAAAGCTAAACATGCCTGCTAGTTACGATGTAAATGATCTACTACCCGCTATTCGTGGTGGTGCTTCTTATAGAAGAAGTCTTTATGCCGTGCCTTTTTACGGTGAAAGTTCTATGATCATGTACAGAAAAGATGTGTTCGATCAGAATAACATTGTACTCAGAGACAATCCTACGTGGGGTGAAATCCATGATATAGCCGCCAAATTAGATGACCGTGCCAATGGTTTCTATGGTATCTGCCTCAGAGGTAAACCCGGTTGGGGAGATAATATGGGTCCTATTACTACTATGGTAAATTCTTTTGGTGGACGTTGGTTTGATGAAAACTGGAAACCTCAGATTGACACACCTGCATGGAATCATGCCATTGGCTTTTATGTCAATATGATGCAAAAATATGGTCCTCCCGGTGCCACTGCCAATAGCTTTAATGAAAATCTAACATTACTTAGCGAAGGAAAATGTGCCATGTGGATTGATGCTACCATTGCTGCTAGTCTTATCACGGATAAAAAACGTTCCAAATTTGCTGATAAGTTTGCATTTGCTCAAGCTCCTGTAGCCGTTACTTCTAAAGGAGCCAATTGGCTCTGGTCGTGGATGTTAGCCATTCCCGATACTAGTAAAAACGCTAAAGCAGCACAAGCTTTTCTAGCATGGGCTACTTCTAAAGATTATATTAATATGATTGGTGAAGAAGAAGGCTGGGGAACTGTCCCTACGGGAACACGAAAATCTACTTATGCTAATCCTAAGTTTCAAAAAGCAGCTTCGTTTGCAAAAGCTGAAATTACGGCAATAGAAAGTGCTGATCCTATAAATGGTACTTTGTATCCTAAAAAATACGTAGGTGTTCAGTTTGCGGCTATTCCAGAATTCCAAGCTATTGGAATCTTAACGGGACAGCAAATTGCTTCTGCGTTAGCGGGAAAAATATCGGTTAAAAAAGCCCTTTCTACCGCTCAACGTGGAGCTGATCGCATTATGCGTAAAGCTAAGTACTATAAATAGTATTTACTATTATTACGTATTTATTCCACTTACTTCGTTGGTAGTCTGACTTAGAGTAGGGTCATCATACTCATACTCTAGTTAGCACTACCAATGAAGTAAATATTACAGGGGATGCGAGGGGGTGCGAGCATTGGGGGGGATGTAAGTATTAGGGGGGGGTGCAAGCATTAGGGGGGGTGCGAGCATTTAGGGGGGGATGCAAGTAGTAGGGGGGGGTGCGAGCATTTAGGGGGGGATGCAAGTATTAGTTAAGCATTATTATAAGTATTATATCAGATGGCTTTAACACGTTCTAGACAAAATCTAAACGCCAAGCAATTTCGCTGGCTGGCATATCCTACAATTATCGTCTTAATGATATGGATGATCGTTCCATTAGCTATGACGTTATATTTTTCGTTTTTAAATTACAACCTGCTTTATCCAGACGATGTTGGCTTTAATGGACTGTTAAATTACGAGTTTTTCTTCACAGATCCTGCTTTTATAGACAGTCTTATCAATACTTTAGTATTGGTGGGGGGTGTCCTGATTATCACGGTAACTGGAGGCTTATTACTATCTATCTTAGTGAATCAATATTTCTGGGGGCGTGGTGTAGTTAGACTGATGTTAATTTCCCCCTTTTTCATTATGCCAGCGGTCAATGCGTTGATATGGAAGAACATGTTTTTTCATCCCGTTTATGGGATTTTCGCCTTTATAAGCCAATTTTTAGGGTTTGAGGCTATCGATTGGTTTGCAGACTATCCACTTGTTGCCATTATTATCATTCTTTCCTGGCAATGGCTTCCTTTTGCCGTGCTTATCTTTATGACGGCGTTACAATCGCTTGATCAAGAGAAAATGGAAGCGGCGATGATAGATGGAGCGGAGGCTTTTCGGTTATTTTGGAATATTATTTTACCTCATCTTTCACGTTCCATTACAGTCGTTGTCATGATTGAAACCATCTTTTTACTGAGTATTTTTGCAGAAATCTACATTACAACGGGCGGTGGACCAGGATTTGATACCACTAATCTCACGTTTTTAATCTTTTCTCAGGCACTCCAGCAATTCGATGTAGGCATTGCTTCGGCTGGCGGGCTTGTTGCCGTTGTTTTAGCAAACATTGTAGCCATTTTCTTTATTCGAACGGTAGGTAAAAACTTCACAGAATAAGCAGAGCGGACGGGACAGGCGGAACGGTCGGGACGGGGGCGGATGGGATGTGTTCGGGCAGTATGCGCAATCGTAGAAACAGGGAGAAAACATAGAAACGGGGCAGACGGGGCGGTCGTAAGAGCATGGAGAAAAGATAGAAACGGGGAAGGTAAATTAAGGGGCTTTTCTGGGGCGGATGTGTTCGGGCGGACGGAGCGGTCGTAGGAGCAGGGAGAAAAAATAGAAACGGGGGAGATGGAACGGTCGTAAGAGCATGGAGAAAAAATAGAAACGGGGGAGATGGAACGGTCGTAAGAGCAGGGAGAAAAGATAGAAACGGGGGAGGTAAATTAAGGGGGCTTTTCTGGGGCGGACGGAGCGGAAAACAAGAGGGGGAGAAGAAAAACGTAAAATAACGAGAAGTTATTAAGAATATAAGAAATAAGCTAAATTAATGGGATAATGGGGACATTTTAGGGATATTTAAAAGGCATAGAAATTACAATGGCAAGTTATAAAGCTGAAAAACGAGTAAAATTGATGTTGCGGAGTGTTTTTGCATGGAGTCTCGCTCTTATCCTGTTTTTTCCAATATTTTGGATGACGCTTACCAGTTTTAAAACTGAATTACAAGCTATCAGTATTCCGCCACTTGTGATATTTAAGCCTACGTTAGAAAATTTTGCAATTATTCAAGAACGTAGCGATTATTTCAGTTATGCCTTCAATTCACTCTTCCTAGCAGGCTTTTCAACGCTCATAGCCCTTATGCTAGCCATTCCCGCCGCCTATGCTATGGCTTTCTTTCCCAGTAAACGCACAAAAGATATCCTCCTATGGATGATCTCCACAAAAATGCTCCCCGCAGTAGGTGTACTCGTGCCAATATACCTAATTTTTAAAAATTTAGGACTTCTAGATAGTCTCATAGGTATCACTGCCATCTTTACCCTTATCAATCTCCCCATTGTGGTATGGATCCTTTATTTTAGCTTTAAAGACATCCCGAAAGAGATCCTAGAAGCCTCCATTATGGACGGAACCACCATTTTACAGCAATTTTCCCTTGTTCTCCTCCCCATCAACTGGGGTGGTATCTTTTCAACAGCCCTCCTTAGCTTTGTCCTGTCATGGAACGAATCATTCTGGTCTATCAACCTCAGTGCTAACGACGCAGGCTCACTTTCCACGCTAATTGCCTCCTATTCTAGTCCAGAAGGGTTATTCTGGGCAAAACTCTCAGCCGCTTCGCTCCTAACTTGCCTTCCCATTATCGCTATTGGCTGGTTCTGCCAGAAACAACTCGTCCAAGGACTCACTTTTGGTGCCGTTAAGTAAATTTTTCCTAATATCTAGTCTTTCTCGCATAATTTCGCATAATCTCACATAATTTCGTATAATTTCACTTAAATTCATATAGCTCATAGCCTTCCGTATAGTTTAAAAAAACTCTATTTCCTAAAGATCCCCCCCAATAACACCTAAAAATAGCACTAATCTTATCTTACAAATAACTGTAATCTTCTTATATTACCAAAAAGAGCTTAGAGGAGCAAAATACATGGCCGCACTTAGTTTAAAACATCTCGTCAAACGGTTTCATAGCCTCAAACACGATACCATAAAAGACTTTTCTCTAGATATTAAAACAGGAGAGCTAGTCGTATTTGTAGGACCCTCAGGATGTGGAAAATCAACCCTCCTCAGAATGATAGCAGGTCTAGAAGAACCCACAAAGGGCGAGATTTATCTGGATCAAACCAATATCACAGACGTACGCCCCTCACGACGAAATATTGCTATGGTCTTCCAATCATACGCTCTTTATCCGCATATGAACGTTGCAGAAAATATGGCTTTTGCTCTAAAACTAGCCAAATTATCCAAGTCAGTTATCTCAGAACGCGTTAAAAAAGCCGCCACCATGCTAAATCTCACCCCCTATCTCGCAACCAAACCTAAACACCTATCAGGAGGTCAACGCCAACGCGTAGCCATTGGACGTGCTATAGTCAGAGAACCCGAGCTCTTTCTCTTCGATGAGCCCCTTTCTAACCTAGATGCTACCCTCAGAGTTCAAACACGCCTAGAAATCTCCCTGCTCCATAAACGTCTAGAAACCACTATGGTCTACGTGACCCACGACCAAGTCGAAGCCATGACACTAGCCGATCGCATTGTAGTACTCAATGAAGGAATCCTCGAACAAATAGGAACTCCCGATGATATTTATCAGAACCCGCAGAACCTCTTCGTGGCAGGATTTATAGGTACTCCTAAAATGAGCTTTTTTAAAGCTTCCGTTAAAGCCACAGGAAAAAACTCCCTCACCCTAAAAGTAGCAGAAGAGCAAACTATCCAATTTCCTTGCCCTATCACTAAAGCCTCTTCTCCTATTAGCGTGGGGACTTCTCTTACACTAGGCATTAGACCCGAACATCTTAAAGTCTTTGCCTCAGGCAAAACCAATGAGACCAAAAAATCATCCGCAGCTATGCCCACCCTCACCGCTTCCGTGAATATCATTGAGAATTTAGGTAGCGATTCTTACCTATACGGCACTATCCACGGTAAAACCACCTCAACAAAAACCATGCCCTCAGAAACAGAAACCGAAACTGCCATTTCCCCCATAACAGCAGGCATCCCAAATCTCGAATCCGCTAATACGTCCTCTACATCTGAATCCACGCCCGATACCACGCAAAACGCTATCACCGCTCGCTTGCAAGGAGATATTAAAGCTATTAAAGACGCTACTTCCGTCACCATTTTACTGGACCCTGAAAAAATCTACCTCTTCAATCAAAAAGGAGAAAACATTTTTGCTTAACAGAGGGGGGTGGAGCATCGTAGAGAGGTGGGGGGAACATCTTAGAGGGAGGGGTGGAGTATTTTACTGGACCCTGAAAAAATCTACCTCTTCAACCAAAAAGGAGAAAACATTTTTGCTTAACAGAGGGGAGGGGGCGAGCATCGTAGAGGGGGGGGGTGTGGAGTATCTTAGAGGAGGGGGAACATCTTAGAGGAGGGGGAACATCTTAGGGGGGGGTGGAGTATCGTTAGGGGGGGTGGAGTATCGTTAGGGGGGGGTGGAGTATCGTTAGGGGGGGGTGGAGTATCGTTAGGGGGGGGTGGAGTATCGTTAGGGGGGGGTGGAGTATCGTTAGGGGGGGGGTGGAGTATCGTTAGGGGGGGGGTGGAGTATCGTTAGGGGGGTGGATCATTTTAGAGAAGCAAAAGTCTTAATAAGGGGGCAAAACTGGAAAATTATCTATAATAAAAAGAGTAAAAATATGAATCTTAATAATACTACCCTAAATACCCTTAAAGGTAAATTTGAAGATAAATTACGCACACCCAACTACAATAGAAACGTAGGAAGGAGCGAAGAGAAAATCTGGCTTCACATAGGACTGGGGGCTTTTCATAGAGCCCATCAAGCACTCTGTATGCAGCGAATTCTTAAAAAAGACCCCACAAACCCCTGGCGTATCATAGCAACAAGCCTCCGCCCCGCAGATACTCCACTGCTAAAAAAAATCAAAGCCCAAGATAATCTCTATACGCTCATTGAATATAGTGGTACAGGTGAAGGCGAATGTGAGATCATTGGCTCTCATCAGGACGTTTTCTCAAGTTGTGATGATATTGAAACCTTTATCAAAGTTATCTCTTCTCCCGTTTGTCATCTCGTCACGTTCACCGTCACAGAAGGCGGATACTACCTCATAGAAGCCGAAGGAAAACTTCAGCTCTCCCATAAAGATATAAAAAATGACCTCAACCCCGAAAATCCACCCCGCACCCTTTACGGATTTTTAAAAAAAGGACTCAAAGCTAGATTTGAAGCAAGCAAAACAGAAGAAAGCCCCATCACATTGCTTTCCTGTGATAACGTCATAGGTAATGGTAACGTGCTTAAAACGGGACTCATGGCGTTTCTAACTGAACTAGGAGAGAGTTCCGAGTTTATTAATTGGATAAGCCATTCTGTAACCTTTCCCAATTCCATGGTCGACCGCATCACTCCCGCTTACAAGGCAGAAAAAACAGCATTTATAGAAAATCGCTATCAGTACCATGATGAAGTCCCCGTCCACGCTGAGACGTTCTGGCAATGGGTCATCGAAGATAACTTTGCAGCAGGACGCCCTCCGTTCGAAATAGGCGGAGCAGAACTGGTTTCAGATGTAAAAGCCTTTGAAGAACTCAAACTTAGAATCTTAAATGCGGGGCATTCTTCACTAGCCTATCGCGGTCTTCTCTCAGGGTATGAAACCTATGATCAGGTCATCGCCAACCCCGTCCAACGTCAATTTTACGACGATTATCAAAATAAAGAAGTCCTCCCTCTCAACTAAAACATCTAAAAGCTCTAAATCCCGAAAAATATTTAGCTGTGGCTACAGAACGCTTTACCAATACGCAAATAAGCGATACGCTCACACGTATAGGATGTGATGGTACGGCAAAAGTCCCTAAATTTATCCTCCCAACGCTCACTGCCAATCTAAACACGAATGGGCCCATTGCTCACGCTGTTGAGATCATTGTTAATTGGGCGAGTGTCACACGGCTTTTCTTAGAGGGGCATTTTCCTAAGTATACTGATGGCGAAGAGAAAACCCTACGGGTACTCATGGCTAAAGTGGGATTTAAACAGGCTCTCCTCTTCAATCCACTACTCTGGGGAGAAGCCGTAGTTAAAAATCCTCGTTACATGGAACAAGTAGCTTATAGTCTCAAACACGGAATGACCGAAAAAGTTAGCTAATTGCATAAAAAAGGGTGGCATTGCAACCCTTACAGGGTATAAATCCTTTAATCATAGCAAATTTCTTTGCAAATACACCTTTTTATTTAGTTTTAAAAAAGTATGACTATTTACTTTTTTGCATATACCACAAAATAAGGCTATAATAACGTAAACAGAAGAACAGCATAAATAAACCGCATAAAGCACCTTCGTATAAAAACACTTTTAAACTTCGTATTAAGACACTTTAAAATAAAGCCACTTCTCTATGAAAAAAATTCCTCTTATATTTTTTCTTGTATTGATGACCCTCATCTTAATGGGGTTTTTCTACATTCTCTTTCCATTCATATTGCCCCTTATCCTCGCTGTTACGTTAGCATATCTTTGTAATCCCATTAAGGAATTTTTCATAAAAAAAATCTCTCGAATACTCAAGCCTCATTGCTTACATTTCTCATAGCACTCTTCTTTGTGATAGGACCTATGGTGGGGATAACTATACTGGTTTCTTCCGAAGCACGTAATTTCTATAAAATATTTACTACGTATTTTGAAAATACAGATAATGATTTTTATGAAATAATTCAGCAGACCTATCCATATCAGTTTTTAGAAAGTCGCGGGCTTTTAGAATCATGGAAGCTTTATTTAAAAATAGCTCTATTAAAGAGCAGCTTATAGGCATTTTAAATAAAGCTATTAATTGGCTTGCCAATTCCCTACGTTCGCTACTGGTCAATCTCCCTACATTTCTGATAAACGTCTTTCTGTGGATTTATCTTACGTATTTTCTTATCATGGATGGGAAGAAGTTTTTCTTACAGATAAAGAGTTTTCTACCCATAGCTAAAGAAGAACAAGATGAGGTGATTAGTGAAGTGCTTAAAATGGTAGATGCCACGCTAATAGGAACATTTTTTGTGGGACTGGTGGAAGGAATTCTTGGAAGTATTATCTTTTTAAGTCTGGGTATTCCTGGGGCTATTACGTGGGGCGTGATGATGGCTATTTTAGCCATGATACCCGTAGTGGGGGCTAATGGGATTCTCGTCCCTGCCAGCATTTATTTTCTAGTGGTGGGAAACATTTCAGCGGGACTTATTATCCTCATTTTAGGATGTGGGACCGTTGCCCTTATAGAATACATTGTGAAACCTAAAGTAGTAGGGGATAGGGCGGGAATTCATCCCTCTATTTTCACTATTGCGGTCTTAGGGGGTATTTTTAGAATGGGACTTTTAGGTGTATTGGTAGGCCCTGCTCTTGCTACCCTTACTATTGCCTTCCTTAGCATATTTAGGCGGAAACTATTAAGTGATAAGGATACCGCTAATTTAGCTACTTCCTCTACTGATAAATCATCCCCTTCCGGCACGAAGAAACGAGCTAAAAAATCGCCTCGTGAATAAAAAGTTGCTTTGTTAAAAAGAATCCCCCAGAAAAAACTAGCTTGCTACTCCGCCCCTAGAATCTCACCATCGCTTGAACCGCCCCGCCTCGCTTAAAATCACTTTACTAGGATTTCCCCACAAAAAAGCCTCTCGGAAGAACGACCACCCCAATTTTTTACGTTTTCTCCACTCTTACACTTTTCTCCCGCTCTTACAACTGCCCCGACCGACTGCCCCGCTCTTTACTCGCGAATAAAACCCGCTTTCTTTGCTAAATCGCTCCCTAGAACTTCGTCCTCGCTTGAACCGCCCCCCGCCCGCTGTAGTTTTTTACTCGTCTTTTTTAGTAGCTTTTTCTGGGGCATGTTCTAGTTTATGCGTTTCATAATCAGTAAAATTCCCCGTGTGAAAGATCAGTTTTCCATCGTCTTCAAACGATAAGATATGTGTTGCTATCCTATCTAAGAAATACCTATCATGTGATATTACTAAAATACACCCCACAAATTCTAAGAGGGCGTCTTCTAAAGCACGTAGGGTTGCTATATCTAGATCATTGGTAGGCTCATCTAGTAGGAGGACATTACCTCCTGAACGAAGCAGGCGAGCGAGATGAACGCGATTGCGTTCGCCACCTGAAAGCATGCCTACTTTTTTCTGTTGTTCGGTGCCTTTGAAGTTAAAACTTCCCACGTAAGCACGCGAGTGAATAGAACTCGCTCCTAGTGAAATTTCTTCCTGACCTTCACTAATGGCTTGCCAAATATTATCGTTTGGATTGAGCTCGTCTCTAAATTGCCCTACGTGTGAGAAGATGACGGTGGAGCCTACTTTTACTTCGCCGTTATCTACACTCTCTTCACCTGTGATGAGTCTAAAAAGCGTAGTCTTTCCCATGCCATTTGCACCAATGATACCAATAATAGCTCCGCGTGGAACGGATAGTGAAAAGTCCTTGATAAGTTCCCTATCACCAAATTTTTTTGAAATATCTTTTACTTCTATGACCTGTTCGCCTAATCGTGCTGGAATGGGGATACGAATTTCCATCTGGTCGCTTCGTTCTTCTCTTGCCGTAGCAAAGAGGTTTTCATAAGCAACTATGCGTGCTTTATTTTTTTTCTGTTGACCTTTTGCATTTTGGCGGATCCATTCTAGTTCTCGTTTAAGTGCTTTCTGACGCTGGCTTTCACTTTTTTCTTTAATGCGAAGCCGTTCTTCTTTCTGCACCAGCCAATTACTATAATTGCCTTTAAAAGGATAACCTGCTCCATGTTCTAGTTCTAATATCCAGCTTGCTACGTTGTCTAGGAAATATCTATCATGTGTGACTGTGAGAACGGTTCCTGTAAAGGCCATCAAATATTCTTCTAGCCACGCCACACTCTCAGCGTCCAAATGGTTTGTAGGCTCATCCAATATAAGCACGTCTGGTTTTTCAATGAGAAGACGACATAATGATACCCGTCGACGTTCTCCACCGGATAATTTACTCACTTCCATTTCATCGGAAGGAGCGTGAAGAGCACGCATGATCATATCCACTTTTCGTTCAATATCCCAAGCATCTTTCTTTTCAAGCTCTTCTTGAATAACGCCCATTCTATTCATCAGGCGATTCATCTCAGCTTCGGGCATTTCTTCAGATAGCTTATCCGAGATTTCATTAAATTCATCTAATAAATCTAATGTTTCTTTAAGACCTGCTTTAATATTTTCAGAAATGGTTAAATTAGGGTCCAGTTGTGGTTCTTGTGGAAGATAGCCTATGACAATATTCTTATCATAAGTAATTTCTCCATCATAATCTTTCTCCAATCCAGCAATAATCTTAAGTAAAGTAGACTTGCCCGCTCCATTCACCCCAATGACACCTATTTTAGCGCCGTAATAAAATGAAAGTGAAACGTTATCTAAAATTACCTTTCGTGGTGCAACCGTTTTAGAAACATTGTTCATGGAAAAAATGATTTTTTCGTTCGTCATATCAATAATATTTGCTTTGCTTGTAAAGAGGTTTATATCTTTAATTTATAAAGAAGTTTATATCTTTAATTTATAAAGAAATTCATATTTCCATTACAGTAAGCAACCTTTAAAATAATTATTTAAAGTAGTATAATTCAGTAAAATTTAAATTAGTAAGACCAAAAGCAGTGAAAACAACTTCTTATCTATCTTTAGGTGAGTAAATTCTTGAGTCTATGGTCTATCTTTGGTCTATGGTTTGTCGGTCTATTGAGTCTATTGAGTCTATTGGGTCTGCGGGTCTGCGGGTCTGCGGGTCTGCGGTTTTAAAAAAATATGTCACGTTTTTCATAAAGAAGTTTAGCTTTACGTTTTAAAAATACATTAACGAAAGCAAAATCTTTATTATTAGCAATATCAAATGCTTCAATTTCCCGGTAAGCTTCTGTAAAACCGCTTTTATCCAGTTGTTCAATTGCCACAAAACGCATGTAGACGTAATAAGGAATAAGAGAAGCGTTAGTACTTTTCTCTTTGGCAAGCGTGTAATATTCTAGTGCCTTATCCTTATTTCCTCCAATAGCTTCGCTTCTTGCTCCATAATAAGCCATAAGTATAGCATAGGGTGCACCGTAATAATAATTATCATTTAGAGTAATGACACGTTCAGACAATTTACGAATAGTTTCCGTGTGTGCGAGGACGGTTACGTCGCTTAAATCAGAAAATAATATCATTGCCCATGAGAAATTTAACCAAAAAAGTGCTTCAGTACTATTAATCTCAACCTTTGCTAAAGTCTCATCTACTAATTTAGGATTATAAATAGCTTTTGAAAAGTCTCCTACCTTCTTATTATTCTTTACCTGCTTATCCAGAGCCTTGAGGGCATAGGAGAATGATTTTTCGTATAGTTTTTTACTAGAAATAATAAGGGCGTCTCCTTCTAAATTAAAATCACTATAAGGTCCTTCATCTATATATGCAAATGAATACGCTGCGTAAAGAAGACTGAGTTTGGAAGCATATAAAGGATTGGGAGAGACTCCATAAATCCCTTCTGCTAATTTAATGGCAAAAGGAAGTGATTGTCTCGCTATTTCTTCATTTTCTTCTGAGAGGATGGCTTTTTCAGTCTCCTCTATGGCAGGAAATGCTTCTTTTATAACAAGTTTTCTAATAGAAGCACAAGAACTTAATCCTGAAGCACCTAATAAAAAAATAAAAAATATAACCCACGTACTCCATAAAGAGAGTTGTCTTACATACGAAAGACCAGAAAAATTTAAAGAACGTGCACCCTTTATATTCATTTTAATCATCAGTTTATATCAGTTTATCTTTATTTCAATCATTTCACTTATTTTGTCTTATTTATCCTATCGTCTTATAATCAGGACTAAGGAATAAAGACAGTAAGTCCATTTAAATTTTAGTAAAAGTTTATTTTAAATTACTTTAAAAAGCCTTAACTATAGAATTGGGATTAGGATTAGGATTGAGTAAAAAAGCACCTTACTATCATATATTAGGAATATATTAGAAATTATTAGTTACTAATAAGAACTAATGAATAAAACCTAGAATAGAACTTAGAATAAAATTTAGCGAACTTCTAAGGGAAGAGGAAAATGGATATTTTCCTCTATGAAGTTATGTTCTTCTACTGCTTCTATCTCATAATGAACTTGAAACCATTCTATGATTTGCCGCACTAAATCTTCGGGAGCAGAAGCACCTGAAGAGATTCCAACAGCTTTAAGTCCTGCAAACCATTTATGTTCGAGATCATCTGCATAATTGACTAAATAAGCAGGCAGCTTATGATGCATGGCTATCTCTTTTAAACGAGTAGAATTAGAGCTATTTGCAGAACCTACTATGATCATGCTGTCAACTTTCTTAACCAGTTCGATAACAGCTTTTTGCCGATTAGTCGTTGCATAGCAAAGATCTCCACTTTCAGGTCCCATAATATTAGGGTATTTCTTTTTGAGAGCCGCTATAATATCCTTTATTTCAAATGTTGATAAAGTAGTCTGTGTGGTATAAGCAAGAAGGTCATCATTGGTAAAGTTAAGTTTTTCAACGTCTTCAATACTTTGAACTAAATTAACTTTTCCTTCAGGAAGTTGTCCCATTGTCCCAATAACTTCTACGTGATCGGCGTGACCTATTAAAATAATATTTACTTGTTTCTTAGCATAACGAGCAATAGAATAATGAACTTTACGGACTAAAGGACACGTTGCGTCAATAAATTTAAGTTTCCTAGCCTTAACCTCGTCATAAACACTTTTAGCCACTCCATGAGCTGAAAAAATAACTAAAGCTCCATCAGGTACTTCAGATAATTCTTCCACAAAACGAACGCCTTTTTCTTTGAGTTTGGCAACGACATGGCGATTATGCACAATTTCATGGCGAACGTAAATAGGAGGATCATAACACTTAAGTGCTTGTTCTACGGTCTCGATAGCACGCTCAACACCTGCACAAAATCCTCTAGGAGAGGCTAATAATAATTTCATCGTTAATGATAAATAGTAAATATAATTTTATGGTAAGTAATAAATATAACTTTGTTCGCTAATTGATATAAAAGTAAATAATAGGGTATATTTTTTAGACAAATAATGTGATTTATTTTTTTATGACACAAAAAAAGTTAGAATCATATTAGTATCTACTATTATACTATAGGTTTTAGTATTTTTTTTAGACTTTACTAGCTATCCTTTATATATATAAAGAACTTTTTATTAATTTACTTAAACCTTACTCACACAATCTACTTATTATTGCTTAATATCTTAAAAAAGACACTACTCCTCTAATACTCTAAAAAATTCTAAAAAAACTTTCTATTATTTAACCAACACCTTTATAATAACTATTCATATTTTATACAATTACTTTAAAGTAATTTTTAATAACTCTATAAGATAATCTAAGTTATAGTAAAAATTACTTCACCCAAAATTATAACCATCATTATAAGCAAAAATAACTTCAAAGTTACTATAATAAACTGAAAGCTTTTGATAAATTACAAACAAGTTGCAAAAACACAATCTTTACTCATGAAATTCTTATTTTTGTTAAAAAATACAGTAAATAACTAGGTTACGTATAGTGTTTGTGAGTGCTTTACTATGAGTTATTATAATCAACCCTTTCCATATTAATAATATTAATTAATTTAAATTAAAAGAAAATTATTATTTTAAGTACATGCTTACACCAACTTCAAAAAAAACAAAAAACTCATCTACTAAGATTACACCTATTGGTGGTATCGAAGAATTTGGAAACAATTGTCTACTGATGGAATATGCAGATAGCATTATCATTATAGATTATGGGCTAAAATTTAATAATGGGCCTTCTTACGGAATTAACTACTTTATCCCAGATATGCGGTATTTAAAAAGTAATGTCAAAAAAATTAAAGCTTTATTCTGTACCCACGGTCATCTCGATCATATTGGCGGAATTAGCTTTTTAGTCAAAGAATTCAATATTCCTATTTATGCTAGTAAATTCACCAGCTTACTCATTCATCAACTTATTTCTAAAACGCAAAATGAAAAGTATGACGTTAGAGTGATGAACGTAGGGGATAAGATTAATATGGGTCCTTTCAATGTAGAGCCCGTTAAGATCGATCACAGTATTCCCGATGCTTTTTCATTAGTGATAGAAACACCTACAGGACTATTTGTCCATTCAGGTGATTTTAGGAGCGATAAAACACCTTTTAAGCGGAAAAAAAATACTTTAGAAGGGTTTGATTATTATGGCGATAAAAATGTTATTGCTTTATTTTCTGATTCTACGAATGCTGTTAAAGCAGGACAATCTGTTTCCGAGATGGTTGTCTATCAAAATTTAGATAAAATATTTAAACAGCATAAAGAACGGTTAATCTTTTCTACTTTTTCCACGCAAATTGATAGGATTAGGAAGATATTAGATTTAGCCCTCAAACATAAGCGAGTTGTATTTTTTCTAGGTAAATCAATGCTTACCAATCTAGGCATTGCGATAAAAGGGCAAATGTTAGAGAAATATGAAAAGATTATAAAACCTCTCTCTAGTTATAAAAAATATCCTCCTTCAGAAAGTGTCCTCATTGCAACGGGTAGTCAAGGAGAAGAGAAATCAGCACTTATAAAGTTGTCTATGCAGCAGCATAAACAAATAAAGTTAAGTAAAAATGATGTGATAGTATTATCCTCTTCCGTTATCCCCGGTAATGAAATAGCGGTCAGTGATCTTATTAATACTTTAATGAAAAATGGTCATAAGATTATTACCAATTCCGATATGCCTATTCATACGAGTGGTCATGGTTATGCAGATGAACTTTCACTATTACTAGAAAAGGTTAAACCTAAATTTTTCTTTCCCATTCACGGTAATTATCTTAACCTAGTCAAACATAAAGAACTAGGGCTTAAACAAGGGATTCGCAAAGAAAATATTTTTGTTATCGAAAATGGACAGAAATTAGAAATTTTTAATAACAGTGTTAAACTTCTAGAAAAAATTCGCCTCAAACCGCATTATATTGAAGGAGAACAAATTTCTAATTCCGATGAGAATACATTTGTTAATAGGAAGAGACTTAGTGAAGGGGGAATCGTCTTCGTGATGCTAGTTATAGAAAAAGCGAAGGTTAAAGACGTTTACGTGGAAGGAGTAGGTGTCCTCAATGCCAATTTAGAGCAAACTACTTGGAAATTATTAGCTAAAGAGATTGCTAAAACGTTTACAGAAAAAATGGCGGAATTAGATCTAAAGAATAGTAAACGCACTGAAAAGTTTCTAACAATGGAGATAAAAAAATATTTACAGACAAATGTAAAAGTCTCCCCCATTGTAAAAGTAAATATATTGATTAATTATTAGTAAATAAATATATTAATTAATTATTAGTCAGTAAATAGAGTAGGTAATGACTAAGAAATAACTATCTATATCGATAACTAGTATAGGAATATATTATATACTAGGTTATTTTTGATACTTAATGTTCCATGTGAAACATTGTGTAAAGTAAGAGAAAAGGGGGTTTGTTAAAGATAAGAGAGCCTAGTCAATATAGGTGAAACTCTTTACTATGAATGATGTTTTTTGCTATTTTTTGTGAAATAGTAAAAAATGTTCCATGTGAAACATTAAAGATATTTTACATGTTCTTCATAGATAATCTTAGCAAGTCCCGTGCTTCCAGCGTTATTTTTAACGGCGAGTAAGCTATTTTCGTTAGTTAGAAAATCTTTAAATATTTTAGTGGCGTGATTTTCGCCGAGGAGCTTATCACCTGTTAAATTTTTCTCCATAGCTTTAAACATTTGATAAACGAGGAGGGCTTCAAAATTTTGTGCTGTTTTAAAGAGAGCGTATTTTTTTTGTTCCAGTAGTGTAATTCCTTCAAAAGCTTTTAAATTTTCTTCGGGACTTTCTTTAGAAAGATGGGCGGGATTTGCAGGGAGTGCATGAGACTGAGGTGTGATATTCTGGGGGGCGGTAAGGTTTTGAGGAGAGGTAAGATTCTGAGGGGGGGTAAGATCCTGAGGGGGGGTAAGATCATTTGCACGAGGAAATAGGGGGGAAGAGCCTTGATTAGAATAAAAGGTGTGTTGATTGGGAGAATTAAACGTTTCAAGGGCTTGTTCCCATTCACTTTTTACGGGTGTTTTCTCTAGGCTTTTTTCTAAATTAAGACCAGAAGAAGCAGTTTCTTGCTGAGAAAGTGGGAGTGATTTTTTTAAACGTGTGAGAGTTTTTGTTTGAAAATTATTTAAGGAATGTTCTAGGGAATGAAGGGTGCTAGAAGGAAGACTAGGAGAAGTGGGAATATTGGAGAGATTCATTTTTTTATAAGTAGAATAAGTCAATAATCTAAGCTATATTTGAAGGGTTATTTGTTTTAAGAAATGATTTTAATATCGTTGTTTTAAGAAATGATTTCAATATCGTAATCTTTAAGAAATGATTTCAATATCATTATTGGAAGATAATCTCAGCATTGATAGCACCACTTTTTTTAAGTGCTTGAAAGATGCTGCCTATTTGATAGCCGTCTAAGCCTAGCGACTGAAGTTCGGTGAGTAATTCTTCTATGGTGGTGTAAAATGTCTTAGGTTCTTGATTAGTGGTCTCTAAGCGGTTAAAATAATCAATGGAAGCTAGATTTGACCTTGAAATATCTAATGAAAGATTATTAAGGGAAATATAAGAGGGTTCTATGGAAACATCCCCGCCTGCAATGACTATTCCAGACTTTTGATCGATGACGACCACGCGTTCTGAGGGAATTTCAATTTCTGTGTTGAGGAGCTCTAGGACAATGTTATGTAAAAGCGTGGTGTTTGGTTCTTCGTGGGTAATGATGAGGGTTTTATCTCCGTTAAAGTTAACGCGTAAATTGGTAAAGGTTTCCTCTATTTTCGTCTTAATAAGCGAAGAACGACCTAGCTCATTACCATTTACTCTTAAGACAAGGCTTGTTCTATTGTAAAGGTTAACGGTGCTGTTTTCAGTGGAATTGAGGGAAGTATTGATAGAAAAGTCACGTTCGACAACTCCGCCATCTAAAATAACTGAACGTGTGGCTGAAGTGTCTTTATCCGATAATGCTAAGATTCCACTAGCCACTAGATAAATATTGCCATTACCCGCTTTAAGTGGAGTGGGAAGGAGAACGCCACCAAGGAGACTTCTAGCATCGCCTAGTGAAGCAACGGTCACATCGAGTTTATCACCGCGTTCTAAAAAGCCAGTTCCCTGTGCCGTCACAATGACCGCTGCCGAATTTCGTGTGGTGATGAGGCGATCTTCTATTTTTATGCCATTTGAAGCGAGGAGAACACTTAGACTTTTTTGCGTAAACCTACTTCTTCTATCTCCCGTTCCTGCTAGACCTGTTACTAATCCATATCCTACAAAAAAATTCTTTTTAACTCCTGCTATTTCAGTGAGTTCTTTAATCTTTATGGGATACCCTAAGAGACTTTCTCCCCCTCCACTAAATACTAAGGTAATACCTAGGATGAGTAAAGCAATGGGCGGAGTTAACTTGCTACGTAGCCTATTACACAGCTTGCTTCGTAGAGTATTTAAGGTTATTTGTTTATAAGTCACTTTTTAATGGGTATAAGTTTAAAAAAGATAGATAAAGTCAGTGGAATAACTATAGGAGTAACTATAGAAATAACGGGGGGAAGGAAAGTCTTGATAATTTTAGGATATATATGTAGAAACAAGTAAAAGAGATAAAGGTTTAAATGAGCAGAAAGTAAAGAAGTATATAAAAGTTCTATGAATAGTGCTAAAATATCAATTTTCTAAGTATTCTATATTAGATAACGGAAAAATTGAATATAAGGTAAGTATTTTTATGATAATGATAGTAAAATTAATATGATTTCAGTTTATTCTCGTTTCGTACTAAGAATGATGAGAAGGGAATAAAAGCGAGTAAGAGAATTGTCTTAAAGATAGATTATTAGATTATTAGATTATTAGATATAAATTACTGTTATTATTAGTTAATTAAAGATAGGATAGAAAAATGCCCATTGCCTCACCACAAGTTTATAAAAAAATGTTAGATCAGGCTCATGCCAACAAGTACGCATATCCCGCGTTCAATATTGCTTCGATCATGAGTATTAATGCAGCCTTACGTGGGCTTGAAGAAAGTCGTTCAGATGGGATATTGCAAGTTTCAACGGGGGCTGGAAAATTTGCTTCTGGAGGGAAACTTCAAGACATGAGTTTGGGGGCAGTGCTTTTAGCAGAATATATTCATCGCGTGGCGGATAACTACAATGTAAATATCGCTCTTCACACCGATCACTGTCCTGCCGATACTTTACCCAAATTTGTAGAACCACTTTTAGCGGAGACCGAAAAACGCCGTTCTAAACAGCAATCCAATTTATTTGGCTCACATATGTTCGATGGAGCAGCTCTTCCCATCGATGAAAATTTAGCCATTGCAGAAAAACTCATTACGCGAACGCAGAGTTTAGATATTATTCTCGAAGTAGAAATAGGTGTAGTGGGTGGAGAAGAAGATGGCATTGTAGCGGAAAAGGACGCTAAGCTATACACCACTCCCGAGGATATGCTCCAAGTGGCTGAGACTTTAGGAACGGGCGAGAAGGGAACATATATGCTAGCGGCTTCGTTTGGAAACGTTCACGGCGTTTATAAACCTGGGGCTGTCAAACTCAAACCCAGTATCTTAAAAGCAGGACAAGAGCTCTTAAAAGAACGTTTTGGGAAAGATAACGCCTTTTATTTAGTTTTTCATGGGGGTTCAGGTTCTACAGAAGCTGAGATTACGGAAACCCTCAATTATGGTGTGGTGAAAATGAATATCGATACGGATACGCAGTATGCGTTCACTAGACCCATCGTCGATCAATTTTTTGCAAATTATGATAAGATGCTTCATATAGACGGTGAAGTGGCTAGTAAAAAATTCTTTGATCCGCGTGGTTATTTACGTAAGGGTGAAGACGGTATGTTAGAACGTGTGAAGCTTGCTTGCAAACAGCTTCGTTCAGCAGGACAAACGCTTATCCGCTAAAGAGACAGGGCGGTCGTAATGGGGGAGAGGACGTGAAAGAACGCGAAAAAATACGAGGTGGAACGGTCGGGGCGGTCGTAATGGGGGAGGCTTTTTAAGGGAGCGGGGGAGGCTTTTTTTAAAAAATGGGGAGAAGGAGGAATTTAAGAGAATATCACTTTTTTAAAGGATAAAGAGTAAATAAAAATGAAAGCAAACATTAAACAAGTCCACATGCAGGCAGCACATGTTTATGCCAAACTTTCATATTGTAAACGCCGTCAGGTTGGCTGTATTCTTGTGAAAGATAATCGTATTATCTCAATAGGCTATAACGGTACTCCACCGGGATGGGATAATATTTGTGAAGATGAAGAAGGAAATACTTTCCCCTACGTTTATCACGCCGAAGCCAATGCTATTTCAAAACTGGCACGTTCGCATGAAAGTGGGGAAGGAGCTAGTCTCTTTATTACCACGGCTCCGTGTTTTGAATGTTCCAAACTCATCGCTCAGGTGGGTATTCGTGAAGTATATTATGTAGATGCTTATAAAAATGAGGATGGAATTAATTTTTTAAAGAAATGTAATATCTTAACGGAAGCTGTGGCTATTACTAACACTATTGATCAAGCGAATAAGGTTAAAGTGTAATATTATTACAAAAATGCCAGTTTAAATGAACTCATCACCAAGCAAGATAAATAAGATAAGTGAAAGAAATAAAGTAGTTGAAAGAAGTAAGAGAGATGGGATGAATGTAGTGATAGTAGTCATTCCAATAAATGAGATCATCACAATAAATGAAAAAATAAGGTGAATGAAAGGGCTATTCTCTAAAGCATTAAAAAAGCGTTAATTATAAAAAGTATTAAAAATATTAAGGATAATAGTGGTTGAAATATGATGAATAAAATAGGGGTTTTGTTATTTATGAATAAAATAGGAGTTTTATTACTTATAAAAAAAACAGGGGTTTTATTACTAAGGGGCAGCATGATAGGTGTAGTCGTAGGTTTATTGCTCAGTTGTAGTGTCTTTCAGAGAGAGACAGATTTTTTAGCGGTGAACCTTAAACCTGGGACACCAGAATACTATGAATTTGTGGCTCTCAATTACTATCAAAGGAGAAAGTATAAAGAAGCTATCTTTTATTACGAATTGATTCTAGAAGAATTTTCAGATAAAGCTTATATTTATGATACCGAGCTAGCTTGGGCTGCGTATGAAATAGGGTTTTGCTATTATAAAATGAAACGTTATGAGGATGCTTACGTGCAGTTTGAAACGGTTATCGCTAATTACCAAGATTGGGCGGCTAATACATTAGCAAGGCAGCGATTACAGTTCTTGAGAGAAAAATTTCCAAAATTATTTCCGAATCAATCTTAATACTTTCTGGACTTAAAATAATTCCAAGGAAGAGTCTACATATTTTCCTTTTACTAAACAGGGCTTGTAGAAATAAGCGGGTACTTGCAAAAATGGGCGGTACTTGTAGAAATATAGAGGTTTTATACGGTCTAGAATTGGATTTTTTTAATGAATTTTGATCTTGACGTTTCAAGGATAAAGTAGGAATATAGGGTAAATCGGTAAATTAGTAAATTAGTAAGTTGGTAAACTAGTAAATTTTAAAATATATGGCAAATTTAAAGATTCTAATTTCGACATTACTTTTTTTGTTTATAACGCCAGTAATGGTATCGGTGGGACTATTTCTACTGCGTGAGACAAATTTTACGGGTGAAGAATTGATTTACATGGGATTAGGAGGCGTGCTTGCTAGTTTATTGATAGGATTTACGCATAGTTTAAAGCGACTTTACATATTTTTTCATGAAGCGGCACATATGGTAGCGGCGGTGTGTTTTTCTGCACGAATATTTGAATTTAAAGTCCGTGAAAGTAGCGGTTATATCAAATCTGATAAAAACAATATTTTTATTAGATTGGCACCGTATCTTTTTCCAATGATGTCTTATACATTACTATTCGTGCATTACTGTGTGATGATATATATGCGTTATTATCATGAGGTGGAAGAAGCCACTTCCATTAGTTTTTTTCTTATCGGCATTTTTTACGTCGTCACAACATTTTATAATGTTAAACTTATCATACAAGAGACAAGTGACATTGAAAAAGATGAGATGATGCTTTCATTTTTGATTATTTTAAACACGTATTTCTTAACCAGTGCCTTACTATTTTATTTATTATTTAATAGTGAGGAGATATTAACAAGCATCTATTTTTTAGAAAATTGATGACATTCTCGGGGCGGTCGTAATGGGGGAGGCTTTTTTGGGATTTGCGTAGTCTCGGAGCGGTCGGAGGGGCGGAGCGATAGTAATAGGGAGGACAACTTTTAAGAGAGGAGGAGTGATTGTAAGAGCGATAGGGGTGGTTCAAATGGGGGAGGCTTTTTTGGGATTTGCGTAGTCTCGGAGCGGTCGGAGGGGCGGAGCGATAGTAATAGGGAGGACAACTTTTAAGAGAGGAGGAACGATTGTAAGAGCGATAGGGGTGGTTCAAATGGGGGAGGCTTTTTTGGGATTGGGCAGTCTCGGAGCAGTCGGAGGGGGTTGGAGTGATAGTAATAGGGAAGACAACTTTTAAGAGAGAAGGAACGATTGTAAGAGTGGAGAGAAAGCGTAGAAAATTGGGGTGGATGATTAAATTACATGTTTTTTGAGAACAATGATGAAGAGAACAAAACTTTACGAAGTACATAAGCAATTAAATGGAAAGATGGTTGAATTTGCTGGCTGGGAAATGCCCGTCAATTATGGATCTATTTTAAAAGAACACGAAGCGGTTCGTGAAGGTGTGGGAATTTTCGATGTTTCTCATATGGGCGAGGTATTTTTTACGGGACGTGATGCGTTAACAGCTCTCAATTGGCTTATTTCGAACACTGTTCCAAAAAGCGAAGTAGGGCGGGCGGTCTATTCTGGACTTCTCAATGAAGAAGGGTGTTTTATCGATGACGTGATAGCTGGAATGTTAAGTGAAACCCAAGGATTTATGGTGGTCAATGCGGCGAATGAAGCAAAGGACTATGCTTGGATAGATAAGAAGATTAGCGAGCAAAAAACGGCTTTAGGTTGGGATGTTGTTATAAGAAATGCTAGTTTAGATTACGGGCTTTTAGCAGTACAGGGAAAAAAGGCAATGGACGTTATAGGGCGTGTTTTTTCAGATTTTGAAGTGATGAAGCCTTTTTCTATTTTAGAGACTACGTTTGAAGGCGTGCGGATGGTGATAACGGCTACGGGGTATACAGGAGAACCGGGAGTGGAGCTTATGATTCCGAATGAAAAAATAGTGGCTATTTTCAATGCTTTTATAAAGTTAGGGGTTATTCCTTGTGGATTGGGAGCAAGGGATTCACTTCGTTTGGAGAAAGGGTATTCTTTATATGGAAACGAACTTAATGAGACTATCAATGCTTGGGAGGCTGGTTTAGGGTGGACGGTCAAACTTAAAAAAGCAGCTTTTATAGGAAAAGAACGACTTGAATGGTTAAAAGCGGATCTTTCTAGTCGCGTTAAACGTAAATTAGTGGGACTTCTTATAGAAGGAGCAGTACCGGTCCGTGCAGGTGCGGACGTTTATTCTACTGAGCTAAGATCCGTTCGGGCAAAACCGGCTAACGAAGAAGCGGGTACAGCAGAATCCAGTGCGGGAGAATCTAACGCAGCAGAACCAAGTAATTTAGAAGAAAGTAAGCCGGAACAAAGTAATTTAGAAGAAAATAAGCCAGCATCAAGTGATTTAGAACCAAGTAAAATAGGGCTTATTACCAGTGGAGTGTGGTCGCCTACACTGAAAAAGCCAATTGCCCTTGGCTATGTTGACCGTTCTTATGAAGGAAAGACGGTTCTCATAAATGTTCGTGGACGCATGATTAAAGCTGAAGTCACAGAGCGTACATTTGTTTAACCTGATTTTAGAACGAATTTAAAACGATTTTAGAACAAACCTAGAACGAATTTAGAGTAAAAAACTAAGAATAAAGTAAAAAACTAAGAATAAAGCAAAATTAAGAATAAGGCGTATGCTAAGAATAAAACGTATGATTTGCCTAAAATAAAAAAACTTTGTGAAAATAACCTAGACCAACCACTAAAATTAAGAATTTTCCGAGAATAATCCACACAATTATTAATAAAAAATAATCTACGCAATTATTAATAAAAAATAATCTACGCAATTATTTAAAATGACAGAAAAAACGATCAATATTTCTTTAAAAACTTCAGAAAAATCTTTTCATGAAGTGCACAATTTTATGGCGGGAGAACGAACGTTTATTTCGCGTCATTTAGGGCCTTCATTAGCAGAAATAGAGCTCATGTTAAAAGAAGTAGGACTAACTTCTTTAGAGGCTTTAATAAAGAAAGTGATTCCTAGTAGTATTTTGATAGAAAATGTCAAAACAGCGAAAACATTTCCCATTCTTTATAAAAAAGCAGAACAAAGCGAACGAGTGGCACTTCACGATGTTAAGGAATTGATGAAGGAAAATGAAGTATGGCGTTCGTATTTAGGGCTAGGGTATTATGGAACCATCGTTCCTGCGGTTATTTTACGAAATTTTTTTGAAAATCCTGGTTGGTACACATCGTATACGCCTTATCAAGCAGAGATTTCGCAAGGACGGTTGGAATTGCTTATCAATTTTCAGACGATGA
Source organism: Astropecten irregularis (assembly GCA_963971285.1). NCBI lineage: Eukaryota > Metazoa > Echinodermata > Asteroidea > Paxillosida > Astropectinidae > Astropecten > Astropecten irregularis. Next base: position 24,344 of record CAXARH010000028.1, on the reverse strand, counting down.
TCTGTGAATTGACGGGAATGAGTGTAGCGAATGCTTCTTTATTAGATGAAGCCACGGCTGCGGCTGAAGCTATGACGTTGATGCGACGAACGGCTAAAAATACGAAGGGTTGTAAGATATTTCTATCAGAAGAGCTTTTTCCACAAACACGAGCGGTATTGGAGACTAGGGCAAAGCCACTTGGTATTGAGCTATTTGTGGGAAGTTATGATGATTTTGCTAAAAATGTCTTAGCTGAGGGACGAAGTGGAGGAGAAGATCAAAGAGAGCGAAGCGGACGAGGAGAACAAAGTGGAGGAGAAGAACAAAGAGAGCGAGGCGAACGAGAAGAACGAACAAGGCAGAGGAGAAGAACAAAGCGGAGGAGGAGAGCGAGAAAAGCGAGGAAATGACTTTTTTGGGGCTATTTTTGCTAGTCAAGGAGCGGATGGAACGCTTTTTGACCTGCGTTCACAGATAAAAGCAGTCCGTTCTGCGGGAATTCGTGTAGCGGTGGCAAGTGATATTTTGGGGGCACTTTTGGTTGAACCTGCTGGAAATATGGGGGCTGACATTGTTTTTGGTTCTGCTCAGCGTTTTGGTGTGCCAATGGGTTTTGGGGGACCTCATGCAGCATTTATGGCTGTAGGAGAGGAACTCAAACGGCAATTACCGGGACGTATTATTGGTCTTTCTAAAGATTCACAGGAAAACCCAGCGTACAGGATGTCTTTACAGACGCGTGAGCAACATATTCGTCGTGAAAAAGCCACTTCCAATATTTGTACATCACAGGCACTTTTAGCCAATATGGCGGTTTTGTATGCTATTTATCATGGCATAACGGGACTTACGTATATTGCAAAACGTGTTCATTACTTCACGGAAATACTGTATAAGACGCTCAAGGCTTTAGAAGAAAAAGAGCCAAGCAAACTTCTTCTTATAAACGATAGTTTTTTTGATACACTAACAATAGCCGTAAACCCAGAAACCCTTACTCTAGTCCGTCATGAAGCAAAAAAGCGGAGAATCAACCTACGTTTTGGGAAAACGGGAGCATTAGGAGAACGCATCAAAACGCAACTCTCTAAACGCATAAATGATAATGGAGTAGTAAATGATAATGGAGTAGCAAAAGCAGATTTTAGACCAGATGAAGACTTTGTGGCACTTACTTTAGATGAAACTGTGACACGCAATGGATTAAAAGACTTGCAAATGATATTTAATCGTGCTGTTTTAGGGGTGAGTAGTGTTCTAGAAACTGAAGAAAAATCGCTTGAAACGGCTAACGAAATAGCTAACGAAATAGCTAATGAAACGGCTATTTATGATGAAACTAGCAAATGGAATGAAAAAGCTACTGAAACAAGCTATTTAGATGAGAAATTTGCAGATGAAAAACTTGTAGATGAAAGACTTGCACGATATAACAGTAAAGAAAGCGTTGGAATTCCTAAAGATTTGCACCGTTTGGATGTTCCACTCAAACATGAGATATTTAGCATGATTCACAGTGAAACACAAATGTTACGTTATCTTGCAAAATTGGAGCAAAAAGATATATCGCTCTCTAGATCGATGATTCCCTTAGGCTCCTGTACTATGAAACTCAATGCCACAAGTCAGATGATTCCCCTTTCTTGGGCTGAAGTCAATGCTATTCATCCTATGGCACCATCTTCTCAGACTCGTGGTTATGAGAGGTTGGTAGGAGAACTTGCTGAGATGTTAGCGGAATTGACGGGTTTTGCGAAGGTTTCACTGCAACCCAATTCAGGTGCCCAGGGCGAATATGCGGGATTGTTAGCCATTCGTGCCTATCATCAAAGCCGTGGTGAAGCAGAGCGTACTGTGGCATTGATTCCCACTTCTGCACATGGCACCAATCCTGCAAGTGCAGTACTAGCGGGATTACAACCCGTTTTTGTTAAATGTCTTGAAAATGGTGATATTGATGGGGAAGATTTTACTAGAAAATGTGAAGAAAATAGGGAAAAATTGGCTGCACTGATGGTGACGTATCCTTCTACACACGGAGTATTTGAAGAAAATATTATCTGGATGACGGAGAAAATCCATGAATGCGGAGGTCAAGTCTATATGGATGGTGCTAATATGAATGCACAGTTAGGCTTCACTACACCGGGTAAAATAGGTGCAGATGTCTGTCATTTAAATCTTCATAAGACGTTTGCTATTCCACATGGAGGCGGAGGGCCTGGAATGGGTCCTATTGGCGTGGCGGAGCATTTACAGGCATTTCTTCCAGAAAGTCCTTATTTACGAATATTTAAAGCCGCTAATAATATAATGATGGGAGAAGTGGACTCTACGGACTCTATGGAATCTATAGGATCTATAGGATCTATGGGCTCTATGGGAGAATTGGGGGGTGCGGAAGGAATGGAAGCTATAAAATCAGCAAAATTAGCAGAATCGGCAAAATCAGCAGCATTAGTAGAAGCAGCAGAATCAGTAGAATCGGCAGGAAATGATGAGGAAGTAGGGAAAAAAGAGCTATTATCATCGGTTCAATTAGCGGATAAAGTAGGGGCAGTTTCGGCGGCTCCTTATGGAAGTGGGAGTATTTTAGTGATTTCATACCTTTATATAAAAATGCTTTCGCTACGTGGCTTAAAACAAGCGACGATGATAGCGATTCTCAATGCCAATTACCTTAGAAAACGCTTAGAACAAGCCTATTCCATCCTTTATACAGCACGGAATGGATTTGTAGCCCATGAGATGATCCTCGATGTTCGTGAATTTAAGGCTTCTACTGGCATTACGGCAGAAGATATAGCCAAACGTTTGATGGATTTTGGATTTCATGCCCCTACTATGTCTTGGCCTGTGGCTGAAACGCTCATGATAGAACCCACTGAAAGCGAAGATAAAGCTGAATTGGATAGATTTGTGGAAGCTTTGCTGCATTTACGAGGTGAAATCGCTAATATTGAAAAGGGCGTGTGGCCAAAGGATAATAATCCCATAAAAAATGCTCCTCATACGGCTATGATGATAAGTGCTGACGATTGGAATTTTGCCTACACACGAGAAGAAGCCGCTTATCCACTTCCCTGGGTAAAAGACAATAAATACTGGCCTCCCGTTGCACGCATTGACAATGTTTATGGTGATAGAAATTTATTCTGTGTGTGCCCGCCACTAACCGCTTATAGTACGGGTGAAGAGAATTAATAGATGAAAATCTTTAAAAACACGCCATTTAAGAGAATGAAGAGCATTAATAGATAAAAGTCTTTAAAAACACGCTATTTAAGAGCATTTAGAATATAGAGTATTTAGAACACATACGGCATTTAGAGCATACAGTATTTAGAATACATACAGTATTTAGAATACATGTGGTATTTAGAACATACTTAACATATATGTTTGAATATACTTAAAATATATGCTTGTAAGTAAAAATCTTTGTAAAATACGTGGGTAAGAGTATTAGAAAATATATAAGTAGAACTCTCTATAACACACGTCACACACGTCAATGAAATACGCCAATGAAAAAGACACGTCAATGAAAATATTTGTGTACCATGTAAATAGGATGATGATAGCTGAATTTGTAAAGAAATATGAATTTGTAAAGGAATTTTACAAATTTTTCATAAGTGGCGTCGTTTATATTATAGGTGGTGTGGTTTGTAGTATGACTATGCTTTTATGGATTAGTAAGCTAATAGAAATTTAGAAATTTATGCAGTGAGAACTATTTTACCAAGATGATCATAGATATAGGATCGTCGTTAGGGTTGATATTATTATTAGCTTTAGCGGCGTCTGCTTTTTTTTCTGCGTCCGAGTCCGCCTATTTATCCTTAGACAGAGTTGCCTTAAATCGTCTAGAACGTAGTAAGGATATTTTTTCACGAGCAACATTTTTTTAAGAAAACGACTTTCTTCATTCATCATCACGCTACTTTTACTGAATATGTTTTCTAACATCGTTGCAACGATAGTGGCAGTGATGATGTTCGAACAAATTTTTGTGAAGGAGCTTTTCCGTGCAAGCGGTTTTGTAAGTGGCTTTATAGACGGATTTATAGATTTTGAGCAGTATATCCTCATCATCGAAGTACTGTTTTTGCTAATATTTTCAATTGTTTTAATTATCTGCTCTGAATTTTTCCCCAAGCGGTTAGCCGTCCGTTATGCGGGTGGATTTTCACGAACGGTGGCGTTAGTATTGCTTCCTATTTATGGTATTCTTATGCCCGTAACGTCTCCTGTAGCATGGATGATGCGTGTTGTGGTTAGTAAGATAAGCTTTCCCACAGGACCAGAGCTTGCGGAAGCAGAAGTGCCGTCAGTAGCATTAGAAGCTGAGAAAAAGGCTAATAATAAGACTTTAGGGGTAAAAGGCTCCACTTCTCACAGTATGAGTGGGAGTGGAAATGGGAATCAGGGAATAGCAGAGCATTTTAAGGATAGTAGAGCGGGGACTCATAACCAAAATGGACACCGCGTAACACTAGATGATGAATACTTTTTTAGGATTCCATTTGACCACGAACAATTTTTAAGTTATGTGAACCTAAGCTCTGATGTAGGAGTACTCAAGGAAGTAGAGTTTGGACTTCTTAAAAATTTTGTAAGATGTAAGAGCTTAGAGGTTAGGTCATTTATGATTCCTCGTGAGCCTATGAAAGGGCTTGATCTGGATAAGAAACGTTCTGTGGAGAGCATTAAGAAGGCTATTCGGCAATTTCCGTTTAAGAACATCCCATTTTATAGGACGCAAAAAGATAATATTGTGGGGATACTTTCACAGGAAAAATGTGCGATGTCAAGTCAATTGCTAGAATTTAAAAGTATTCAGGAATTGGAGAGGCAATTGGAAAAGCCTATTAATATCTTAACCACAAAGAATGTTTTAGAGGCTTTAGAAGATATACTAAATTCTGATTCTGATGTGGCATTAGTAAGCGATGAATATGGGGGGATTGAAGGAATAGTGACGTATGATGATATTATCTTTCGGTTTTTTGGACGTGTTCCCAATGCAAAACATGAACAGACAAAGGACACGTTGATAAAAAGCGTGGGAAAAGGGTTTTATAGAGTACCGGGCATTACTTCGCTCAGTGAGATCAATGAGTATTTTGGCATTAATATGGCAAGTGAAGCGGTGGAAACGTTGGGTGGATATTTACTCGAGCATTTTAAGCGAATTCCTAAGCGTTATGAAACGTTTCGGGATAGTTTTTTTGAGTACACTGTTCAGGAACGGACGCAGAAAGGCATTAACGCTATTATTTTAAAACGTGTTCTTACTCCTAAAAATATAGGACCTAGAACTATACAAAATTAAGGAAATACATAGAAACCGTAGAATATATGGAATACGTAGAATATATGGAATATATGGAATTGAGAAAACTAAAGATGATGGCGATGATGTCATGGAATAAAAGCAAAAAGCAACGAGTGAGTAAGATATATCAGGAGACTGCGAAGCAATAAGGGAAGGCGAAGTGCTGAAGGGTAATGAAGAGTATATTAGGAGACGGCGAAGCAATAAGGGAAGGCGAATTGATGAAGGGCGATAAAGAGTATATTAGAAGACAGCGAAGCAATAAGGGAAGGCGAATTGATGAGGGGCGATGAAGAGTATATTAGAAGACGAGGAACAAATAAGGGGCAGAGAAGCGATGAGAGATGGTGAAGAATATGATAAAAAATAGCGAATCAATAAGAGGTAATAAGTAAATGATGATCAACGTCGCCCTCTTTTTAGCGTTTGTGACAGCGTTACTCTTTTCATTTTATTTCTCTGGTTCGGAAGCTGGAGTTTTGGGGCTTTCAAAAGAGAAGCTTTATAGTGATTTGGAGCAAAAAAAGCGTGGGGCTAACTTATTACGTCCATTTGTAGAGAACATACCCGTCTTTTTTTCGGTTGTCTTACTAGGAAATACGTTTGCGAATGTATTAGCCACGTTTATGGCAAATAGGCTTTGGCAAAATATTTTTGGGACGGAAGCACTTACGTTCTTTTTGATATGTTCGACCGGGTTATTTTTAGTGGTGGGTGAAATCTTCCCTAAAATTTTCTTTAGACGATACACACCTGCTATTCTTTATATTACAAGTCCTATACTTGTATTTTTTCGTAAATTATTTAGTCCATTTGTTATGGTCATGGAAGTAATAGAATGGCTTTTTAAAAAGGTTACTTTTACTGAGCGAAAAGAGACACAGCTGCTTAAGGAGTATGATTTTTCGCTGACTGATTTTCAAGAGATTGTCAGTGATAGTGCTGAGGAGGGTGTTTTTTCTGAAAAAGATATTACGTTTATTAAGAATTTATCGTCTTTTTCACGCATTAAGGCTGAAGAGGTGATGGAACCACTGGTGAAACTCTTTATGTTACAGGAGAATCAAGATATTAATGTGGTGATGAATATCATTGAAAAGCAGAAGAGTCGTTATATTCCCGTCTATCGGTCGCGTATAGACAATTTGAGTGGATTTATTGATATGTTAGCGGTCTTTCGTTCTAGGAAACGCAGAAAATATGTGAAGGATTTTATGCAGGATGCTACTTATGTACCTGAAACGGCAACGGTTGAGAGCCTTTATCGTAAATTTCCAATATTTCGCGATAAACTTTTGATTGTGGTGAATGAATATGGCGGGTCATCTGGCGTGATCACACTAGATACTATTGCGAATAAGGCCCTTGGTTTAGAACGGCATTACAATGAGAAAAAAAGAGAGAATCAGGACGTTAAGCGAATGGATGGCAATGTTTATCGGATGAATGCCTCGTTAGATATCGATCGTTTTAATGAAATTTTTAAAGTTCGCATTGAAAAGAAGAGTTTTGAAACATTGGGTGGATTTTTGCTATATTTATATGGAGAAGTGCCCGAACCAGAAGTGGTGCTTTTCTATGAAAATATCCGCTTTAAAGTCATAGAGACCACGCAATCTAGCATTGCAAGTGTCGATGTTTTCTTTTTGGGTTCTAAACATCAAGCAGCTATTCGTTTGCCATAAAATTTTTAATCTATTATTATGTACTCTACGCAACTAGAATAAGATTTTAAACTAGGTTTTTTAGCCTAATATCTTAAATAGTATAAGATTTTAGGTCTAAAATCTAAGGGTTTAAGCTAAAATCTAAGGGTTCAAATTAAGGGGTTTAAGCCTAAGGATTTTTTAAATTAAGGTTTTAAATTGGGGGATTTAAGAAAAAAGCCACGTGATCATTGGGTAAATGGAGGAAATTTATTGGATAAATAGAGGGGAATTTAAACGTTGGTGTAATGAAGACGATTTGTTGTTGGTAGGTGTATGGGGTAATTGTGAGGATGGAGTGGAAATAGTAGGTGTAGTGTAGGAATGCAAGTATTGTGAGAATGGAGTGGAAATGATAGATAAACGAAGGGATTAGTGAAATAGAGTGGAAATAGTAGGGAAATGAAAGGATTAGTGAAATAGAGTGGAAATAGTAGGGAAATGAAAGGATTAGTGAAATAGAGTGGAAATAGTAGATAAATGGGGTATTTTTGGGGGAAACTTCTTTAGGAAATAGTATTAAAAATGGTGAGAAATAGGAAATTAACATTTAAGAATTCGCGTTCTGAGAAATATAGACGGCGAAATGGAAGTCAGTTTAGTCGTTCTAATCGTTCTAATCGTTCGCGGAAACCTGACGATGCTAAGCGACTGGCTAAACGAAGCCCTTTTCGTTATAATGATAGGGAAACGGATGATTTTACTACTTTACTCAAACGTTTTGCGTATGCTGAAAAGTTTGAAGCAGATGTAGTGGAGAATGCTGAAAATTTGGCACGATCTTATACGGGACGTGAAGAGCGATTTTTGGAAGGTAGAGAGGATTTACGTAAGGAGCTTATCTTTACCATAGACGGCGAAGATGCACGCGATCACGACGATGCGGTTTCACTTAAAGTCCAAACAAAACGCGGAAAACCTTATTATACACTAGGGGTGCATATTTCGGATGTGTCGTACTTTATTGAACACGGCAGTTTATTGGATGATGAGGCTTGCAAGCGGGGAACGTCGGTTTATTTTCCCGGATACGTTCTTCCTATGTTTCCAGAAGCTATTTCCAATGACATCTGTTCTCTAAAAGAAAATGTTACGCGTCTTACCGTGAGTGGTGAATTTGTCTTAGATGGTGAGGGAAATGTTAAAAAAGCACGGTTTTTTAGATCGGTTATTTCTAGTAAGGGGCGGTTAACGTATCGAGCGGTGGAGGATGTTTTAGCTAAAAAGGGTTCTTTAGGAAAGGATTTGGACTGCACACTTCTAGAAATGGAGAAACTTAGTAAAATTTTGTTTGCGAAACGATTACGTGCGGGAGCGTTGGATTTGGAGCTTCGTGAGCAGGAATTTGTAATAAAGAGCGGTGAAGACAATAAAGAAGATAAGGAAGATAAGGAAGATAAGGATAATAAGGGAGATAAGGGTAATAAAGGAGATAAAAGAGATAAGGGGGATAATAATAGCGTAAAAAAGATTTTTCTCAAAGATAGACTAATAAGTGAGCGAATTATTGAAGAATTTATGCTCGTCATGAATAGGGAAGCGGCTATATTACTGGATAAAAGTAGTTTAGGTGTCTTTCGTGAACACGAAGCACCCGATGATTCGCAGATATCTAAACTTAAAAAACTCCTAGTAGAAGGAAATATTAGAGAAAGTGCTGAAGGGAGCGAGAATCCACTACTTGAAAAGCAGGAACAGTACAATCGTTTTTATCTAACCATGAGAGAGACTAAAGACAGAAGTATGCGGGAACTTATTTCTCAGTGGATACTATTATCCATGAAACAGGCGAAATATGAATGTGAGAGTGCGGGTCATTATGGGCTAGGATTCTTAAATTATACCCATTTCACGTCGCCTATTCGCCGTTATCCAGATTTGCTAGCCCATCGCTTATTGCTTCGTCATTGCGTGGAGAATGTGGAAGATTCGAAAGATTCGGAAGAAAAGCCTTTAGCAGAAGCGAATTTACATGCTAGTTTAACGGAGTATTCAGAGGGTAGTTTACAGGGAGATTCGCAGGGAGATCCAGGGGAGAATTTGCAGCAAAATTCAGGAGAGAATTTGCAGGGAGATTCAGGGGAGAATTTGCAGGGAGATCCAGGGGAGAATTCAGAGGGAGATTCGCAGGGGAATTTAGAGAAAGATTATGAGGTGAATTTATCTGAGAATTTGGATAAAAATTTAGGGAAAAGATCACAGAAAAATGCTTTAAAAAAGATGCGGGGAAAAGATGCAGAATCCTTTATTACAAGGGGGGAATTAAAGGAATTGGTGCGAATGAGTAATGTTAATGAACGAAAGGCTGTGGATTGTGAACGTGAATATAAGAAGATTAAAGCTATTCGTTATGTTAATGCCTTACCAAAGATTGAAGCAATGGAAGCGTTTATAACGGGAATTCACCGTCGAGGGCATGTTTATGCTCGTGAAAAACAGACGGGAATAGAGGGAATGATTCATCGAAGCTATTTTACTGAAGAATTCACCCACGATTATGAAGAACAACGTCTTTACGCACGTGATGGAACACGTGGATATGGGCTAGGCTCTAATTTATTTGTAAAAGTAGAACGAGCTGAACCTGCTAGACTCATGATTTATTTTAGTCTTGTCCCCCGTTCTTAAATAGCATTGAGCTCTAGAATTTCAAATAAAATCAGTTCTAGAATAATTTACTTATAGAAATGAGTTCTAAAATAGCTTGCTTTTAGCATGGTTTACTAAGTAATATTAGAGTATTATTTGCTAAATAGCACTAGAATATGAATGACTAAATAAGTGCTAGAATATAACTTGCTAAATAGCGTTAGAATAGGGATTTGCTAAATAATACTAGTTTTTTTGGGGGTGATTTAGCAAAACTCGTTTAATGGTAGTGTTATTTACTAATTTAATGGTAGTGTTATTTGCTACTAATAGCGTTAGTTTTTTTGGGGTGTTATTATTGCGTAGTCGTTTAGTGGCAGTATTTTTCTAGATGTTTTATTCAGGCTATTTTTAATCAAATTACTTTTTGAGTTTTTTCAGCATAAGTTTGGTAATGGCGTTATTTAGCGTTATTTGCCGTTATTTAGCGTTATTTTTCTAAATGTTCTACGTGATAGAAGATGCTTTTAAGTTTGAGCTCTATATTAACGTTTGTCACCACAATGGGCTGAGCGAGTAGCAATTCAGCCCCCGTAAAGTTAAGAATCCCAAGAATCCCAGCATTTTCCAATTTCGTGGCAATTTCCTTTGCAACGGTGTCAGGTACCGCTAAAATGGCAACTTTTATGCCATGCGTTGCTATAAAATCTTCCAATTTGGATAAATGATGAACGGGAATACTACATTTAGAATGGGGTTTGATGTCAAATCCAGCAGTGATCTCCATGGCTTCGTCTGTAAATCCGTGATAATTGGCGAGAGCTTGCCCTATTTTTCCCATTCCTATGATAATGGCGTGTTGTTTAGGTGCGGGATTAATGATCTTGCTGATATGATTATCGAGGCTTGTAATAGTGTATCCACCCCGTTTTTGTCCGGGAATGGAGAGTAAAGAAAAGTCTTTGCGTACTTGCGAAGAGGAAACACCTATTTCTTTGGCAATATGCCCTGAAAAAATGCGTGTATACCCATTTTGATAAAATTGTTTCACAATTTTTTGATATTTGAAAAGTCTTGTAATGGTCTGTTTCATAATAGTTTGATACTCCCAATTCTGCCCTTTAAATGCACAATTTTGCACGGTCATTCACTAACGTAACCTAAGCCTCATATTATCAAGCCCTATAACGAATCATATAACACTATAACGAATCATATAACACTATAACGAATTATATAACCTTATAACGGATCATATAACGACGTAAGAGCTATAATAAATAGCCAATAACTAATAACTGCTTAAAGAGTAAACAGTTATTAACTACGTAAGACTATATAAAAAAGTCAATACGTGAGAGGATATGACAGTTAGAAATGACAATTTTTATAAATACGTTAGTAAATACGCTGTTTTTGTTTCTAATATATTAATGCTAATGGTTAGAAAGGAGATAGCAAGGTTTATAGGGTTAATAGCTTTATCACATTTAGCTAGCAGAATGTGTTAACTATTTATAAGATATAAACTACTAAAATATGAGTAAATTTTTAAAATTTGATTATTTTAGAAAATAATAGGGTTTGATAAAGAGACTTTTTAGGAAATAATAGGGTTAGTAAAGAGAGGGGGGGAGTATAAATTGTGATAAAAGGTGCTTTTTATAACTTTATTAATAACCTTATTAATAAAACTTTATTAATAAAACTTTATTTAAAACTGTATTAATAAAATTCTATTTATAGCCCTAATAATAAAACCTTATCTATAGCCTTATTAATAAAACTTTATTTATAGTTCTATCAATAAAACCTTATCTATAGCCTTATTAATAAAATAGTCTTATTTATACAATCTTATACAATCCTATTCATCAGCTTTATGAATAGGGGAATTAGCGAATAAGAGAACTAGCGAATAGGAGAATTAGCGGTGAAAGTAGAGCGAAGACCCATGCTTGCTTCGATGATTGTAAAGAAAATAAGTGCTGGAAGAAAGGTTCCAACCGCATAAGCTGATATCCCTACAAATTGGATGAGCATGCTTATCTCGTCTAAAAAAATGCTGGGGGCTAATGTTCCCCAAATTCCACCTACGAGATGAATAGAGACAATACCAATGGGATCGTCTATTTTTAGTAATTTATCTAATCCTATGCTAGCGAGTACTACGATAATGCCACTTATCATGGCTATCAATAGCAGGATGAATAGGGTTATTAATAAGGAAAATTCACTATTTAAGATATCCATGCCCCCACTTACTGAGACAAGCCCAGCCAATACGCCTTTTATAAGTAGAGGAAGGTGAATTTTCTTAAAGATAATGCTAGAAATAATGGCAGCTCCTATCAAACCAGCTAAGCCGCTTAAATGTGTTTGTATAAGCAGTAAGAAAATAGCTTTTCCTTTAAAATTCCCTGCTATTCCAAGATTTATACCCATCCATGCTAAAAAAAGGATGATAATGCCTAGTGTCATGAGATTGTAATGAGAGGCTGTAAAAGTAGGGAGAGAGAAAGCCTTTTCATCAGTGTTTTTATTAGAATTTTTGCTAAATTTGCTAGCATTTTTACTAGAAGAGTTATTAAAAGAGGGACCTGAAGAGCTATTAGAATAGGTGCCTGAAGAGGTATTAGAAGAGTGGGTAGTATAGGAATGGTTACTCGCATAACGACTAGAATAACGACTAGAATATTTGCCCGTGCGAGCACCTATGATGAGGATTCCAGCAAGTGCCGTCCAGCCCGCTACGGAATGAATAAGCGTGGCTCCAGCAAAATCATGAAATCCCATAACAAATAACCATCCCTCGCCCCAGTGCCAACTTCCTAAAATGGGGTAAAGTACCCCAGAATAGAGGACTGCAAAGAAAAGTAGACTTTTAGTTTTGCCACGTTCGGCTAGACCCATTGTGGCTATGAGAGCGGAAAATGTGGCGAGCATTCCCTTAAACGTGAAGGCGGTCATGATGGCGGGTGTTTTAAAAAATTGCGGATGAAATCCTAAGTGAGCAGGAGAATCTAAGGAATTTAACGAAGTTAGAAACCCTAAAGACCCTAGGCGATCAGGAATGAGCCAATTTCCTTCTGGATACATCAAATGTAGCCCTACCCATTCATACGTTAGCCAAGCTAGAATGAAAATAGCATTATTTTTGATGAAAACACGCTTACGGCTCATAACGGTACTAGAAAATTTAGAAAATCCTATTTCTAGTAACGCTAGTCCTTGAAAAAGACACCAAACGAGAAAAATAGCGAGGAGCATTTCACTAGAAGTACTCGTCATGACTTCAGTAAAGGTTTTTAATGGTAGAACAAGGGTCATTTTAATAGATAAGTAAGGTTTATATAAGTAAGGTTTATTTACTGCTAAAGGAGTAGTTGTTTTTAGTGCTAAAACGAAGTTGTTTTTACCGATAAAGCAAGGGTTATTTGCTGATAAAGCAAGAGTTGTTTTTATTGGTAAAGTGAGGTTTATTTGCTGATAAAGCAAGGGTTATTTATTGATAAAGCAAGAGTTGTTTTAGTGCTAAAACGAAGTTGTTTTTACTGGTAAAGTGAGTTTCGTAGTCATTGTTTCAGGATATATGGTGATAGTTTTAGGATATATTGTCATTATAGGGTTAGTTTCAATAACTTAAATGGCTTAAAATAACTTAAATAATTGAAATAACTGAAATAATTTAGGCACTTGAAATAATATAGATAATTGAAATAATATAGATAATTTTGACAATTTGGAAAATTTAGACAATAAAAGCAATTAAAAGAGTAGAAGCAATAGAAATGATAGAAACAATGGAAATAATGGAAATGATGAAAGTGCTAGAAATAATGGAAGTGCTAGAAACAATGGAAGTGATAGAAGTAAGGAATGAGGATACAGGAAGCGATGTTTGAAGCGGTAATGATGAAAATATAGCAGTAATAGGGTAGGAATATAGTAGTAATATTGGGAGAAGTGGGTATTTTATAAGACGGAAAGGGAGGATTATGCCCCTATTATAACAATAGTTATAGTATTATAATATAATCTCTTTAAAACAAATCTTTAGAGAGATTACCCGGATTAAAAATTTAAGCATAATTATTGAAATTTAAAGCTAGTTAATAGAGATAAATGTTAGGTAATAAACATTGAGGTTGATGGGTGAAAATTGAGGTTAATGGATAAGGTGTAAAGTGTAAATGATAAAGTTAGTTAGTAAAAATTTAGATGAATTATTGAAAATAAGGCTAGTTGATGAAAGTTTTAAATGGGTTGGTGAAAAGTAACCCAAAGTAAAGTTTTTAAAGTGAAGTTTTTATTTAGCAAGATTATATAAGCAAGATAAACAAGATAAGAAAGAATATTATATATAGAAAGAATAGGAAAAATGCAGAAAAAGATAGTATTTCTTGATAGAGGCACAGTTCCGCCTAGTGTAACATTTCCATCTTTAGGAGAAGATTATGCTTGGATAGAGCATAATCATACAAAACCAGATGAAATAGTGCCGAGATTGGCTCATGCAACGGTCTGTGTGGCTAATAAAATTGAACTCAGGAGGGAGACTTTATCGGCTTTACCTGATCTTAAAATGATAGCTCTTACGGCAACGGGAAGTAATAATATTGATTTAGAATACTGTACGGAGCGAGGTATTGCCGTTAGTAATGTCATAGCCTACGGAACGGCATCTATAGTCGAGCATGTTTTTTCGATGATATTGGCTATCCGGCGTAATTTAGTGGCTTATAGAGAAGCTGCTTTCACAGAGTGGAGTAAAGGCGTTTTTTTTACAATTCTCGACTATCCAATCCTAGAACTAAATAAAAGTGTTCTCGGTATTATTGGAAGGGGTGCTTTGGGAAAGGCTGTGGGAAAGCTAGGAGAAGCATTTGGTATGGAAGTTATTTACGGGGAACGTAAGAATGCTGATGTGGTGCGTTTAGGCTACACTGATTTTGAGACGACACTTAAAAAATCTGATATTTTAACCTTGCATACACCGCTTACCGAGAATACACGACTTTTATTAGGTGAACGTGAATTGGGACTTATGAAAGAAACGGCGATTATCATCAATACAGCACGGGGCGGGATAGTGGATGAAGAAGCACTGGTTAAAGCACTACGTGAAAAAACCTTAGGGGGAGCGGGAATAGACGTGACTAGTCCAGAACCTCCAGATAAAGATAATCCACTACTTGCCTTAAAAGACTTTCCCAACGTCATCCTTACGCCTCACATAGCCTGGGGAGGAAGCGAATCCCTTAAACAGGTAAGTATTCAAGTTACCGAGAATATTAAAGCATTTTTTGCAGGTTCTTCTAAACGGAGATTGGTATGAAACGACGTGGATTTGAATGGAGAGGCTGAAATTTGAGTGAAGGGACAGGAATTTGAATGGAGGGGCTGAAATTTGAGTGAAAGAGCAGGAATTTGAGTGAAGGGGCGGGAATTTGAATGGAGGGGCTGAAATTTGAATGGAGGGGTGGTTTTTTGAATGAATGAGTTAATATTGGATAAATGAAAGGGGGTGGCTAGTTGAAACTAGAAGTGAACGGGAAAGCAGAGCTAAATGGGGAGAAAACTTTAGGAGTGCATTTGGAAAAGGTTTTAAAATCGTGCTTAAATGGAGTACCGCTTCCTACTATAAAACTAAAGCAAATGGCAATGCAACTAGAGACGTATTTGACATTTCTTTTAAAATATAATCAGCAGGTTAATCTTATTTCACGAAAACACCAAACTTTGCAAACAGTATTATTGGAGCATATTTATGACAGTCTTTTGGGGGCACCGTATTTTAAGGCTAAATATCATGCCTATTGTACCTATTTTAAGACTTTTTCTAAAGAAGAAAAAATATTGCCGTTTTCTGTGGCGGACATTGGTAGTGGGGCGGGGTTACCGGGGATTCCCCTTGCTTGTTTATTTGAGGAGCTGGAATTTCATCTATTTGAAAGTAAATTGAAAAAAGCAGAATTTTTAAAAAAAGTTCTTTTAGAGCTCAACCTTAAGAACGTTAAAGTTATTCCTCGTAATGTTAAAGAAGTGCGAGCATCTTACAATATTATAACAGCCCGTGCATTAGGTTCTATTGAAAAGGTGTATAAATTGACGAAGCATTTACTTAAAGCTGAGCCATTTCCTTCTACGTGGCTTCTTTATAAAGGACGTAGTGTAGTGGCAACGGAAGAACTTACTGTATTTAAGGCAATTTTTAATAAGACGCTGGCTAAGAAAGTTGAGCTTACTTCGGCACTTCATGTATTATCTGCTCCTAAAGAAAATAAGCTAACAAATAAGCTAACAAGTGAGAATTTAGTGCTAGAAAAAGAGTTATTTTGGGATAAAGAACGCGTTTTAGTAGAAATAGAACTTCACAGAAAGAGCTAGGAAATAGAGAATTTGACAAATAAAGCTAGGAAGCAAGTAACGTAATAGATGAATGAGATAAAAATAGGTAACGTGAGTGACATGAAAATAGGCAACGTAATAGGTGAGTGACGTAAAATAAACAATGGCTGGAAAAATTATAACTATTTCAAATCAAAAAGGAGGTGTGGCAAAGACCACCACCGTTATCAATTTGGCATACGAACTGACGTGCTTAGAGAAGCGGGTTCTTATAGTAGATGGCGATCCACAGGCAAATGCAACGAGTGGTCTTGCAGTCAAATTTGATGAAAATAAGACACTTTATGAGATCATGCTCGCCGAGGTTAGTCCAGAAGAAAGTTTGGTACATACACAATTTTCATCACTTGATATCATTCCGAGTAAACCAGCACTTTCTGGCGTGCAAGTGGAACTTAGCGGACAAGCTAATCATGAAACGCTGATGAGAGATGTTATAAAAAAAGTAAAAAAAGCCTATGATTTTATCTTAATAGATACGCCCCCGTCTCTAGGTCTTCTCACCCTCAATGCTTTCACAGCAAGTAATAGTATCATGATACCTATTCAATGCGAATATTATGCCCTAGAAGGCATTACCCAGCTTCTCAGTACTATTAAACTAGTAAAAGAGCATACCAATCCAGCACTTTATTTGGAAGGAATTTTGCTTACAATGTACGATAAACGGACAAAGCTTTCTCATGAAGTAGCAGAAAATGTTTTTACGCATTTTAGTGATAAAACCTATAAAGTGATCATCCCGCGTAGTGTCAAACTCAGCGAAGCCCCTTCACATGGTCTTCCCATAGGAGTCTACGCCCCAGATAGCTTGGGTGCTAAAAGTTATAAGCAGTTTGCAGAGGAATTTTTATTGTAATATTTGAAATAAAAAGATTGCTCATAGAATAGAGTATAATCATACAAGGAATTATAATCATATAAGGGATAGTCTTATAAAATGAGGTCATACAGGAATAATACTAATACGGAGTAATATAAATGAAGAAAAAAGTAGTAGCGAATTTATCAAAAAAAGTAGCAGTAAATTTATCTTTGGGTAACAATCAACCCAATCAACCCAATCAAACTAATCAACCCAATCAATCCGGGCAATCTAATCAATCCGGTCAATCGTCAGGAAAGAGAAGTTTAGGGAGTGGAAAATTAGGCAGTGGAAAGCTAGGGGGAAGAGCATTGAATAGGAAAAAAAGGGAAGTGAATACGAAAAATGGGACGTCTAATGGAACGTCTAATGAAATGTCTAATGAAATGTCTAATGAAATGTCTAATAAAACGTCTAATGGGACGTCTAATGGGACGTCTTTTAGCGGAATAAAAAGCGGGATAAAAAATGGGGGCAAGGTTAAGGGAAAAGAAAAATTGGGGCGAGGGCTTTCAGCGTTATTTTCTTCAGAAGCACTGAATAAAGAAGACGTTTTGCTCAATGAAAGGACGCAAATCTTAGAACTTCCCATAATAAAAGTGATTGCGAACGTTAATCAGCCCCGTAAGCATTTTAATGATATAGCACTAGAAGAACTGGCTGCGTCTATTAAACAAGTAGGGATTATTCAGCCTATTGTGGTGAATGAACGAGTGGGAGATACGTATGAACTTATTGCGGGAGAACGGAGACTACGTGCTGCACGCATGGCGGGTCTTACCACTGTACCTGCATTTATAGCGGAATCTGGTAAGAATGGAGAGGGTAAGGAACAAATTTTTGAAAAGATGCTAATTGAGAACATCCAACGCGAGAATCTCTCTCCATTTGAAGAAGCGATGGCTTACCGTACACTTATGGAGACGAAACAGCTCTTACAGGAAGAAATTGCAAAACTAGTGGGAAAAAGCCGTAGTCACGTTGCCAATATCTTACGACTGACCAAACTACCCATGGCGGTGCAAAATCTACTTCATGAGGGTAAAATTTCCTTTGGTATTGCCCGTGCCCTTATAGGAGTAGAGGGAAAATATTTAGCACCGCTTTTAAAAGATATTTTGAAGCTAAACCTTACAGTTCGTGACGTAGAAAAACGCGTGGCAGGACTTCTGACTAAAACTACTGCAGCTACTGCAAAATCTGAAGCAAATAGCCAGCAAACGGCAAAAGCTAAAAAACTATCCGAAGATGCACTTATTATTAAAGATATGGAAGGAGAGTTTAGAAAAAAATTGGGTACAAAGGTCAAGGTTTCAGCCATTAGAAAGAATGTAGGCAAACTAGAAATAGAATATTATAGTTATGATCACTTAGAAGAACTAGCTAAGCGATTTTAATAAGAAATCACACACTATTTCTCTACTCCTCTCTATTCCTAGATCAAGGATGAAATATAGCCAAATTTCATGCCTTGTAACAGATTTTTACAGTCTATAGCCCAATTTTTTTAAAAAATCACTAGTACTACACACTTTTTTAGCTAAAATAGTTTATAATAAGTCTTGCGTAAAAACGCATTTATAACCAATTATATTAATATAAAAGATAATATTGTTTAAATAATATAAAGGATAATGTTATTTAAATAGTATAAAGGATAATGTTATTTAAATATATTTATAGGAGAAATGATTATGAAATCAAATATAACCCTTAAAACTTTAACCCAGAGCTTAATTCACGGAAGAGCAGCAGTACGGCTACTTTGTGAAAAATCAGCGGTACTCCCGCTCATTCTCTCGGTAATATTAGGCTTTATCACCGTAAGCTGTAGCATGGATACAAGTATTTTTACTTCAGGTGAAAGTACCAATCGACTTGAAGTGACGAAAAGTGACGGAATGGAGGTAGCAGGGGTTATTTATGAAATAAATACGAATACCAATCCCTATCCTACCATTACGGTAAAAGGACTCACCAATGACAACGCTGATAATAGCGAATGGACGTTCAAATTTATAGCTACCTCTAGTAGCGGGGAGGTGGAGACGACCATTCGTATAAGCAATCCAGAAGGAATCTCTCCTATGGAGAATAACGAAGGCGACCACTTGATAGCAGAATTTGGACCTGATATACTCGGAACATATACTCTGAAAATTCAGTTTTTAGGCGATAGTATCAGTAATTGGCTAATCGAAACAAGCGTATCAACATATTTCACCGCTAGACTAGGACAGCGCGGAACGGTGGCAATCAGTGAAACCACACTCACCGTTACAGATCTCATTAATATTGATGGCACTGACGAGGGTTCATTTGTTATTGCAAATCTTCCAGAGGGCTTCGCTGCCACTCCCACTATACTAACTATCTCCAATCCTGCTGGAACGAACGCGAATAGTGTTGCCCCTACGCCTAATAGTTTCACCATAAGAGAAGTGGGGCGACCAGAAAATAACCTAAACGAAGTAACCTACACTGTAAGTGATATAGACCTTGCAGCCATGGGACCTCTAGTAGTCTTTGACCCCAATTTACACCTTGAGCTAAAAACAAGCGGTGCTGATGGTGCTAGCGTAGGAGGTATTGCCTTCACGGTAAAAGCAGCAGAGGGTACCAGTGCTGATCCTACTATTGTGATAAGCGGTCTCACCAATACAGGAGTAGACACAAATTCTCAAACAGTAGATGACGCATGGACGCTTTCCTTTAACACTGATGAGGATATCTACACCACTATGGCTACATCTATGAATATTTCCAATCCAGCGGGTATCTTCCCAACAAATAACGATGCAGCAGGATCTTTTACCATAAGAAATAAGAAAGATGATCAAGAGACAAATTACAATCTAAAAATTCAGTTTTATGGGGATAGCATAAATAAATGGCTAAATACAGGAAGCGTAGAAACGTATTTTACCGCTACACTAGGACAGCGCGGAACGGTGGCAATCAGTGAAACCACACTCACCGTTACAGATCTCATTAATATTGATGGCACTGACGAGGGTTCATTTGTTATTGCAAATCTTCCAGAGGGCTTCGCTGCCACTCCCACTATACTAACTATCTCCAATCCTGCTGGAACGAACGCGAATAGTGTTGCCCTTACGCCTAATAGTTTCACCATAAGAGAAGTGGGGCGACCAGAAAATAACCTAAACGAAGTAACCTACACTGTAAGTGATATAGACCTTGCAGCCATGGGACCTCTAGTAGTCTTTGACCCCAATTTACACCTTGAGCTAAAAACAAGCGGTGCTGATGGTGCTAGCGTAGGAGGTATTGCCTTCACGGTAAAAGCAGCAGAGGGTACCAGTGCTGATCCTACTATTGTGATAAGCGGTCTCACCAATACAGGAGTAGACACAAATTCTCAAACAGTAGATGACGCATGGACGCTTTCCTTTAACACTGATGAGGATATCTACACCACTATGGCTACATCTATGAATATTTCCAATCCAGCGGGTATCTTCCCAACAAATAACGATGCAGCAGGATCTTTTACCATAAGAAATAAGAAAGATGATCAAGAGACAAATTACAATCTAAAAATTCAGTTTTATGGGGATAGCATAAATAAATGGCTAAATACAGGAAGCGTAGAAACGTATTTTACCGCTACACTAGGACAGCGCGGAACGGTGGCAATCAGTGAAACCACACTCACCGAAACCAGACTTACCGTTACAGGTCTCATCAATATTGATGGCACTGAGGAGGGTTCATTTGCTATTAGAGATCTTCCAGCGGGCTTCGCTGCCACTCCCACTATGCTAACTATCCCCAATCCTGCTGGAACGAACGCGAATAGTGTTGCCCTTACGCCTAATAGTTTCACCATAAGAGAAGTGGGGCGATCAGAAGATGACCTAAACCAAGCAACCTACACTGTAAGTGATATAGACCTTGCAAAACTATCAGTCTTTAATCCTAATTTACATCTCAAGCTGACCGAAACAGGGAGTACTGACCCAATACGAACAGTTACCTATGATATAGAACCCGCCACTCCCAATGCCAATCCTACCATTGTGATAAGAGGACTTACCAATGATGATGTAAGCACGTGGGAACTCTCCTTTAAAGAAGATAATGATATATACACCACTAACACTACACCACCCACCATTGCTAATCCAGCGGGGATCTTTCCGCATACTGCTAACGTAGCAGATGCTATCATGATAGTAAATTTATACGGAGACGGTCCCGATGACAATATCCCTATTACTTACAATCTAAGAATTGAATTCTCAGGAGTGAGCATTGGTACGTGGCTCACGGCTGATGACATAGGTACCTATTTAGAAGCCACCTATAACGAAATGGACGCCACACTAACCTTTGAAAATAATATCATTAAGATTGGTGGAGCTATTACGAACATTCCAGATGGAGTTATTACATTAACGAATAAGGATGCTCTAACAGGTTTCACCATAACGGGTACTCTCACAGACCCCGATGGTGCAGAAGTAAGAGCTGTTATGAATGGGGAAGCGGGAATGATTACCATTACGGATAGTAATAACTCCGATAACACCAGAACCTATGATGTGGAGATAACACTAGCGGCATACGTTTCTCCTATAACCGCAGAACATATCAAGGTAAAAAGAAATAGTCGGACCATTTCTTCATCTATAACTATAGAAGGTGTTACCATCACCATCAGTGACAATACCTTCACCAATACGGATTATTCTGACAGAAGAACGATTTCCTTTACTCCTCCTCAAAATGCAAATTATACCATTGACCCTATTTTATTAAATTTTGATAATCCTACAGGCACGAACGCCACAAATGAAATCGTAGGTACCGTAACCATAACGCCCAATGATGGTGGAGCAAGCATTTCACACACGGTTATAGTGCAGTTCTTTCAAGTTCTTAGTTCACTCTCCTTCCAGTTTAACAGTGCTTATTTAGAAGGTACTTCTGTCACCATTGCTAACGGTCAACCACTATATGTTATCAGCACAGCTACTTGTCAGATATTAGATGATCTAAACGTTGTGGATACTAGTGGTAGTGGTTTCACCATCTCTCTCGCTGGAATAGGATATTATGATAGATATCTCTCTGGAGACGTAAATACTTTGATTACTTCTCATCAAGTTGCTATCATGTTAGAAGGGAATGTGGTCGGCTTTTTTGTTTTTAGCATAATTTTTCCCCCTTGTCCCGCATCCGTTTTGGCGGGAACCACAAATGGTGACGGCTCAGAAATGAAACCCTACGTCATCAGTAAAGTAGAGCATTTTGAATTAGTCTCTCATCTAGTGAATAATTCTAACAGCACTTATGGAAACAAATACTACAAGATAGCAGATAATACCCCTATTAACATGGAAGTAACGAATGCCCCATGGAGCATGGCTGCCGGTATAGCTACGAATGGTTGGGGCTTTGCGCCTATCGGTAGCACAGTGAGTGCAAGAGGTAAAACTAATAGTAATTATTCAAATCGCTTTTCAGGGACCTTTGATTGTAATAGCAATGTTATCAACAACCTTTATATCAATAATGAGAGACCTTTTTATTATGGGTCGAATAATGGTAGTTACACGGGACTTTTTGGATATGTAACGAATGGTACTATCAATAACTGCAGATTAGAGAATGTTAATATTACTGGAGGAACTGAGTATGTAGGGGGTTTGGTGGGATTTGCTGATGGAGGAGGTAGTATCATCAGTCATTCCTCCGTTACGGGTACTGTAACGGGATCTACTAATGTAGGGGGCTTAGTAGGACAAATCTCTGGTGGGTCAGTTAGCCATTCCTATGCCACAGCGGATGTAATGGGAACTGCTTCTAATAATATAGGGGGCTTTAATATAGGAGGCTTAGTAGGACAAATCTCTGATGGGTCAGTTAGCCATTCTTATGCCACAGGGAATGTAATGGGAACTGCTACTAATATAGGGGGCTTAGTAGGGGGTATAGTAGGTTCTAGTGCTAGCATAGTGAATGCGTATTCCCTAGGGACTGTGAGTGGCAGCTCAGTTGTAGGGGGTTTAATTGGGGCTAATGGGACTAACGCTGCTAGTAGATCAACCGTTACTAGCTCCTACTGGCAAGGTGGTGGTGTTAATGATGCACTCGCCAATGTAGGAAATGATGATGCTACTCTTGGGATTACAATGGGCATATCCAAACAAACGATGGCAGATCTTAGGATAGCGGCACCTGATACAGATACCTACGTAGGCTGGGATACGGATACTAGTATCTGGGACTTCAGAGCAAATGAATACCCCCGGCTAAAAACAGTAGCCTGCGCCACCCGCCAGTATAATCCATCAGAAACTAGCTGTGAGGATATACCGTAGCCCACACAATTAATGAAATAATATAAAACCTCCAGTTACCCACTTTTTTAAAAAATACTATTATTTCAATGACTTTTTACCTAAAACACATACTATTAAAGTAGTCATGCTATAATATATTCATTATATCTAAAAATAAAGTAATGATAACTAATTTTTATAGGAAAAACGACCATGAAATTAAGTAAAATACCAAAAACCCTAATAAATAACAAAAAATCAGGAGCCTCTTTCTTTGCTCTGCTTATTTTAGCAGTATTTATAGGCTTTTTGAGTAGCTGTGCACCTGCTAGTAGCAGTGGAACGGCACCTGAAGTATTCACCCCAAGTAAACATCTAGAAGTGAAGACAAGCGGTGATAATGGCACTAAAGTAGACGTTACCTTCGCGGTAGAAGATGCAGCTGATGCTAATTCTAACCCTACCATTGTGATAACGGGTCTCACCAATACAGAAGGAACGACTGAAACATGGACGCTCTCCTTTGTAGCAGCTCCTACTATTTATAGCACTAATACAGGTACTACTCCCATCGCCATTGCTAATCCTGATGGAGTAACAAATACGAACGTTGTCTTAATGGACACTACTATCATCGTAACGAACGCAAATGATTCTACTAACCCTATTACCTACGCTGTGAGAGTAGATTTTGCAGCGGGGAGTATTGCTCTTAAACTAGCGGATATCACGGCTACCCTTGGTACTTCTCCCATTGCTTCAGATAATATCACCGTAGATGGCACTACTATCACCATTTCAGGTATTATCAATCCCGCCGATACCGTTACCGGTGCCGATGGAACTACGACTATTACCTTTGCTAATTCAGCTCATGAATATAGCCCTACTAGTTCATTAACCATTCCCAATCCCGCAGGAACAGGTGCTACAGACATAACGCAAATGGTAACCGTTACCACCAAGGATGGTGGAGTAGCCGTAATATACACCGTGATAGTGCAGTTTCTTCCAGATTTCAGTTCATTCAAACTCCAATTAAGTAATGCTAATATTATGAATACCCCCGCCACCATTGGTGATGTTTCAAAAACAGTAACCATTGTAGACACAGTTACTTGCGAGATACTAAATATAGG
>CAXARH010000027.1:0-42002 GCA_963971285.1 Astropecten irregularis | reverse complement strand
GACAATATTGGACAAGTTGACACAAGAATTATCGCCATGAATACAAACTATTACCCGGATTCGAGAACTATCGCCGTGAATACAAACTATTACCCGGACTCGATAAAACTATCGCCGTGGATGCAAACTATTACCCGGACTCGAGAACTATCGCCGTAAATGCAAACTATTACCCGGACTCGAGAACTATCGCCGTGAATACAAATTATCATCTGGACTCGAGAACTATAACCATGTAGAAATTTTCAATTTTATCAAAATCGTTTAATATTCAAAATGCACCATTATTCTTTTAACCTCAGCACAGTGCACACGAAAAAAAAAATTAACTAGAATTAATTTTAATTGAATATTGAAGACAAGAGCGAACATCGAGTGAAATAATAAGAACGCAACAAGTGAGTTTTTACTGAGGACTTGAAGGTATGGTGGCGCAGGAGGGACATCGCACATCACAAATATCTGCAAACATATTTGTGATGTACGACAGTCGTACATCACAAATATCTGCAAACATATTTGTGATGTACGATGTTTGCAAATATTTGTGATGTGCAAACATCGTACATCACAAATATCTGCGCATATATTTGTGATGTACGAAAAATCGTACATCACAAATATTTGCAAACATATTTACGATGTACGATGTTTGCAAATATTTGTGATGTGCAAACATCGCACATCACAAATATCTGCGCATATATTTGTGATGTACGACGAATCGCACATCACAAATATATGCGCACATATTTGTGATGTACGACGAATCGCACATCACAAATATCTGCAAACATATTTGTGATGTACGATGTATCGTACATCACAAATATGTGCGCACATTTTCTTGTTGTGTTTTTTCAAGAAGCTGAAGGGTCTCATATTGAGCGTCGTCTGGTTCCCGACCATGCAGTCTCGTGGGACCTTATATCGAAGATAGCCCAAAGCGTGTGTAAGGAGAAGAGCAAAATCATACATGTGACCGTGGAAAAGACAGACCAAGAGAATAGTCCCCATAGTTTGACCAAAAAGCAAACAAGTTGATATATAATGTGGTAAAACATATACAGTCATCTTAGTTTGATTAAAAGTGCCGATACACGGAAAAAGAAATACCGGTTGCTCTCTTGAAAATTTAATGAGCTTATCAATAGTGTATAAAGTCCCAAAATCAATTCTTTTAGGACGAGTATTTTGTACAGCTCAAGAAACTTAAAGAGGCATGATGTAACGTTCTATCTGTAAGGTCGAGGTCGAAGGCGAGTGAGGGTAGGGGGGGGGGGGGTTGGTTGCATGGTTTGGGTGAGAGGAAAAGGGAGACAAGAGTCTGCGCCCGAGGGCTAAGAGAACCACCACGAGGCCCCCATCAAAGGCGGCGGACACAAGGGAGAAAGAAAGGGAGAAAAAACAGCGGAACCGGCACGAATAAAGTTAAGACAACATGGTTATCGATACTCCTCTCGTTGTTTATGGGGTTGTGAATTGTTACTCTAGACAGAGAGAGGTAACGGTGTCTGTCCGTCTTACATAACTGAAGAGGAATGTTAACAGCCTTCTCCTTACACATGGTCGGAAACCAGACTACGCTCAATATGAGACCCTTCAGCTTCTTGAAAAAACACACCACGAAAATGTGCGCACATATTTGTGATGTACGATACATCGCACATCACATTATGTGCGCATATATTTGTGATGTACGATTCGTCGTACATCACAAATATGTGCGCACATTGTGATGTGCGATACATCGTACATCACAAATATGTGCGCAGATATTTGTGATGTGCGATGTTTGCACATCACAAATATTTGCAAACATCGTACATCACAAATATGTTTGCAGATATTTGTGATGTACGACTGTCGTACATCACAAATATGTTTGCAGATATTTGTGATGTGCGATGTCCCTCCTGCGCCACCATAGAAACTGACTAAATTTAAAGTCATTGAAAATTGAACAAAGAAAAATTGACAGGAGGGGGATTCGAACCAGCGACCTCCTAATTACCTGTACGGTACGTAGGCCTACTAGTTATCAGAAGGTCGCCGGTTCGAATCCCGCTCTAGTCAATTGTTTTTTGGGAGCGGGATTTTGAACCGGCGACCTCCTGAATACCGTACAGGTATTCATGAGGTCGCCATCACGGTTCGAATCCCGCTCCAGTCACGTTTTCTTTGTTCAATTTTCAATGAAAATAAATAAATAAATTGATCGACTGTTCATCCACTCTCAGTTGTGATCGGAATGTCTTGTTTATCACTTTTTACCATTTGAACTTATGCATGTTTCTGGGAACTTGGCCTACGTAACGCGGCGTTTTCACTTTTGCTTTTTAGGCCTAAAAAAAAAGACAAAGAAAAGAGATGCACTGACAAAAATAACAACATAGACAATACGTACGTGTACATAATAATGCAGTCGCTGGTAACCGTTGCCCGATACATTGACATTTATCTCTAACGCGGAGTACCAGTACATCTTCACGGAACAATCATGGCGGACACAGCGAGCGAAGGCAACGTGGTTGCCGCGGAACTGAACGCTACTTTAAACGAAACAGCCTCAAATGCTACAGCTAGAATTCCTGCTACCCCTGAGGGGATCGCCATTGCCTATGGCAGCCTGGTCATCATGGCTCTCTTACCCATCTTCTTCGGTGCTTTTCGCTCGGTGAAATATCAGAAAGAGCAGAAGGTAGGCAGTGAAGAAGTGAAACAGCTGTTACCAATTGCGGACACGCACGTACTGTGTACACAATACTTCATGCACAGAAGTGAATTGTGTGCTGTCAATATGTCATTCGTAGTGTAATTTTACACACTGATCGAAAACAAATACAGGTAATCCTGGGTTTTAGGTGCCTAAATTATGTACATATACATCTTCAGCCAACTCATCCCATGCGTAGCACACTGTCATGGATGGCCAAAAATGTCAAAAATAATTTACGGACCTAAAACCCAGGATTACCCAAATACATTACAGATTGATTTGAAAATCACCTCTGTATAAGCCTTATCGCAAATACCGCCTGGTTGATTTTGGACAATGGTGGAAAGGCACCATGGGAAGGAAAAAGGGGCATATTTTGTCCCTTTTCCCTTCCCACAGTGCCTTTCGACTATTGTCCAAAATCAACCAGGCGGTATTTGCGATAAGGCTTATATACTTACCAAAATATCAAGTGTGAAATACTGAGCAAGTGAGCATTTATTTGTAGTTTGTACTCATGATAATTTTCATTAATGAAAAACAATTATTAATTTTAATTTTTGATTGGAGCAAAACCCAGACAATCAGTGTGCGATTTGGGAGCCGAGTGATCTTCTGAAAGCTCCCCTGATTACCCCAAATGTTCCCTCAATACTGCTCCGCACTCGAGCTAATTTAATTATAGAATACGCCCTTAATATCGACAGCTTTAGGTAGGGCCTACCCTTATGTTCGGACAAACTTCACAAATCACAACGGTGGTAGGCGTACAAATTGACCAGCATTCATCAGGCATGATATCATTTTCAAAGGACTCATGCATATAATTGTTCTTCCAACAGGAGAATGGAGAAGTCCCGGAAACTATGTCTGAGAAGGACGCAGCGATGTTTCCTATCATTGCAAGTGCAACTCTATTTGGGATCTACGTTGTTTTCCAGGTACATTTATGCAGTCAATGTCATCAAATGTGTACATCAATCGGTGATACTGCCACACACAAATTCTGTCAAACTTCATCAATTTCATTTATAGGTTTGCTCTGTTTTACAGGTAGGCTATCATGTGGCTATAGGCCTAATGCAGGATTGGTGACATACCCAAACCGAAATGTTTACAGATTTACGTATAAATTTCAGGGTATGAAGATGGTGCTGGTAGAAACATGCTGTTAAAATATTATTTTTCCAGAAAATTAGTGAAACAAAGACCAAAAATAGTTTTGATCTTGGAGTAAGAAAACTAAAATCAAAACCATTCTTTATGTTTTAAAAGAAAAACTGAGTTGGGTTTTCGCTATTTTCTTGTGACTGATATGTCTGATAAACAGGTTTATTATTTCATGTACATGTTTGATTAGACAAAGTGTGAATGCTGTTCTGTGACCTTTACCAATCATGTATTATACATTAAATGAAATTTTGGTAAATCTTGTCCCATTTTACTCTCTTTTCGAGACAGATTTTCTCCAAGGAATACATCAATTTGCTGTTGACTGTCTACTTCTTCTTCTTAGGAGTGCTGGCCCTAGCTCACATCCTCAGGTAAAGTTGTCAAAAACAAAACTGGAAGATAATGGTGTTGATTACATTGAGAAGCTACATACAGACCTTTTACCGATGATGTTCTGTTCGAGGATCAATCAAGCGAGTATCTGAACTTGGAGCAGTTGACCATTATTGAATCCACTAAGAAACATGAGTGATGGTCACTCGCAACATCAATGCATAAAGGATGCAAAAAGTTGTGATACATATTAACATGTACCTGTGTGTGTGTTATTTTGTCCACAGCCCTCTCATGCGTAAGCTGTTACCTGGCGCATTTCCCAACGAAAACTATCACCTTATCCTGACAAAAGGAAAAGCCGACAAAAAGGAAGGTATGTCTCATGATTACGACTGCTGTGTTCTGATGTTGAATTTGTAGTCTTGATGTAAAGAATGTTGATTTGAAGTTGGGCATGGTGGACAGACTAGAAATGAGTAAGACTTGCAGGAGACACCATGTATAACACTCTTCTTGGAAGGTGTGTGGTCACGATAAGGACAGATGAAAGCAAGTTGTCAACGTTTCGACCAGTGTGCTCTGGCCATCTACTCTCTCACCTGATGACAACCAGAGCAGACTGGCAGAAACGTTGAGATATTTACTCTCACCGGTCCTTCCCAGGACCACACACCTTCCAAGAAGACTGTTATACACAAGTCTCCACAAGTCTTACTCAATTTGAATGTTACATCTAGGGGTACTGTACAGTGCTGATTTGGCTGAATCAGGAAGGTTCCTGGCCATAATGGCCATGGGACTTTGGTTAAGCAGGGCTCGAAATAGTACCAGCCCGTCGTACAATGTCTAGCAAAAACCACTCTGGGCTAGCTAGATTCACTTCCTTGGCTGCCCGTTGGGCTAGTTAAAAAAAAAAAGAACCTACATGTTAAGGTATGGATCAACATATGTATGGGCTAGTAAAATCTAAAGTAAGCTGACCCGATGGGCTAGCCAGGAAAAAAGTTAGTGCAAGGCCTGTTAAGGAATGTGCCATTGGGATACTGTGCATGCTGGGTAGTGTTGGACTTAGGAGGATTCATGATGTCTCCTGAACATGCCCAGGGGTGTTGATTTCATTGTCTTTGACCTGTTTTATTCCATTTGACAGATCTGATGAACTATGAGTTTGATAACAAGGACCTTGTGTGCCTGGGTCTTGCTTCCTGTGTCGGTGTGTGGTACTTGTTGCAAAAGGTACATAGAGTAGTCTAGCTGTAATAGGATACATTTCCCAACCAGGGACCAAATCATGAAGCTGGTAAACACAAAAAATTGCTTAGCACAAAAAAGTCTTGCCCAGTAAAACAAACCATTAAAAATTCCATTTGATATTCATGGTCAGCGAACAACAGCCAAAGAACAGTCGTAAGTGATACACAGCTCATGGAAATTTGGTTGTTAACCCTGTTTTTATTTAGACAGAAAATTCATGGTAAGCAAATGCGCAGGGCCGTGAAAGTGGCCCCAGAGCCGCTGCCACACAATTCAATGCATGCTTCAAAGTCTGACATCACATGCATTAATTGTGGCACTGCGGAGGACCACGTAGTCATTGCCATGTGTGGAAGGGGCTTGATAGAGTTTTCTAGATTATGTTTACAGGGGCCAATTTCATTAGAGCTGCTTTTAAGCACAAACTTTGCTTACGCATGAAAAGTCTTCCTCGGTCAAACCAAATTTTCATGTGATGTTTACTGCTTAGCTTGTCTTCAGGCATTGCTTGCGGAACCTAACATTCACAAGGAGTTTTGGCTGGTTTACTGATTTTATTGACCGAGGTTTTTGGTGCTAAAGCAAATGTTGGTGCTAAAGCAGCTCTATGAAATTGCCCCGTTTTTTTAATATTCTCTTACCTAATGTTGTTTGCATGAAGTAATGGAATTTTCTGTAATTTTCGTCTTCTTTTTTATATTTTCTAGCACTGGGTAGCCAATAACATCTTCGGCTTGGCGTTTGCATTGAACGGTGTAGAATTCTTGCAGTTGAATACCGTTATGACCGGCTGTATACTTCTAGGTGGACTCTTCGTGTACGATATATTCTGGGTGTTTGGTACCAACGTTATGGTGACTGTAGCCAAGTCGTTTGAAGCTCCTATCAAGTGTGAGTACATTTTGGCAGTTATTGTAATGAGCTAGTGAGTGGGATCTCATTTTGAGTGGAGACTTGAGTTAGAAATTAACTTGAGTAAACATTTCAAAACTCAATCATTTGCAGTGACTGGGACAAGGGCGCAGTGTACAGAGGGATGGGGGCATACACCCCCCACCCACCCCAAAAAACAAACAAACAAAATGCCGCATCCATTTTGTCACCTTCTTTGTAAACCGTTCGGAACACCAATTCTAAAAAGAAAATGGGCACCAGACTATTTCGAATCCAAGCCTCGGTTTGATTGCACTTCTTTAAATGCAGGATAGATGTTTTGTGAATATTGAAGGCCTATGAACCATAGGATTATCCCCCAAATTTACCTTACCAATATTCACAGCATCAAGTTTTTATTTATCAGATTTTTGCTTAGCGCTCTTACAACTTGAGCCAAGCATGGCAATGTACATTGCATCAAATTCATCCAGCATTCACGCGCTGCATTCACAACTGCTAACTGCACAATCAGTGTGTTTGGAAGTCACGATAACCATTGCGTTCATACGGCAATTCATAGTAAGCAGTGCTGCTAAAGTATCAGATTTCGCTGTTAAGTCGGAGGAAGCCAAAATTTTTGCTTAGCAGAACTTAGTGGACTTAGCAGCAAAGTTAGCAGCTTGTGTGAACGTACCCTCAAACAACAAGTCATGCGTACGAAAGACTCCTTGATTTATATCCTCTCTTTCTTTTCTCGTCCCTTCTGCCAGTGGTCTTCCCTCAGGACATCTTGGAGCGAGGATTAGATGCCAGAAACTTTGCCATGTTGGGTCTGGGCGACATCGTCATTCCCGGAATATTTATTGCACTGCTGCTTCGATACGATGTCAGGTAAGTATCATCAACACGTCATTGTGTACATTCGATCTTAGTACTAAGGTGAAGACACTGTCGGGCCTTTTTCGAAACGGCGGCTCAGGCTCAGGCTCCAGCTCTGTCATCCATGTGCTGAAAATATAGGTTGTGGTCTTTCATTGAAGCTGAAGCTCTGTTTTCCTTTTCAAACCAGAGAATCTACTTCCGAACTGCAGCCAAAAGCCTCTATTTTGAAATCCGTTATTTTATAATGGATCCACAAAATGGAGCTGGAGCCTGAGCCTGATAGAGCAAGCGTCTATCACTTACGTGCAGATTTCCTGATTAATTAACCAAGCTAATCCAGCACTGACCTCTCTACGTTTTTACCAATCAGAAGGCATGTACTATTGTACCGTATAGCGAGTGCGTCTATCACGAAGATAGCTTCTGCCGCATGGACGCGCAAAATTGACCGATCAGCATCCTCTGTCACAATCCTGACGGAAATGTTCTAAAAACAGATCTGATTGGCTGATGTGCCGCGTTGCATAAAAATTTGCATGCACGCATGTATCAGATGTTCGTACGTAGTTACATGGAGTAGAATGGGTGGTACTCAGACAAATTGCACGCTCGATCAAATTGATAAAATCACTGGATCTTGTACTTTTCATCTCGCTCCCTCACAGCAAAGCTAAGAGCAGTCGGACCTACTTCACTGCCAGTTTCCTGGCCTACATCCTGGGCCTTCTGACTACCATCGGTATCATGCACTTCTTCAAGCACGCCCAGCCAGCCTTGCTGTACTTGGTACCGGCTTGCATCGGGGTACCGGTCGCCGTTGCATTGATTAAAGGAGAGATAGTCGACCTCTTTACGTAAGTCTATCAAGAATATCACCGGCCTCATGAATAGACCAGGGCCTAATTTCATAGAGCTGCTTAGTACAAAAAATTGCTTAGCACAAAAATAGCTTGCCCAATAAAACAAACCACCTTTGAAAATTCCATTTGATATTCATGGTCAGCGAACAACAGCCAAAGAAGAATTGCAAGTGAAACACAACACATGGAAATTTGGTTGTTGACAGAAATGTCATGCTTAGCGAATTTTTGTGCTAAGCAGCTCTATGGAATTTGCCCCCAGGCTTAATTTCATGGAATCCGTTACAGCCTATTTTTGTGCTTATGGGCACTGCTATGCGTCAAATCTATGTCATGGAATCTATAAGCAAGACTTTCGGTTAGCAAAATATGTCTAGGCTAACCTCGATTTTTTTTCTGCTAACGCAATTATATTCATTCTGTAGAAAGTCCTTGCTTTATACATTACCAAAATGAAAACTCTCCCGTGAAACACGCTAACCGTAAGCAAAACAAGTCTACCGCAAGCGAGGAATGTTACTTACTTATCAGTTACTTACTGTAACTGATTCCATGAAATTGGGCCCTGACTAAAGATTGGTATCCATTCATTGTGGTAACTGCGTCAGTATCGGATATGTACTGTATCAGCCTGCTGTTCCGGTCCAGTCCAGTTTTGTTCCTTAAGATGATAAGAAATCTGTGACTAGGATATCTTGGGTGCGAATCCCACCCGAGACAGACAGAAATGTTGCCTATAGGCCTTATTCATGGCGCATCCATTTTGCCACCTTCCTTGTATACCCTTTGGAAAAGATGACACCATTTCTAAAAAGAAAAATACGGGTACCAGACTATTTTGAATCCAAACCTTGGTTTGATTGCACTGCTTCGAATGCAGGATGGATGCACCATGAATAAGACCTATTGGACATTCCAATGTGTGGCAAACCTTTATGATATTTCGACTGATCCCTGCGTAACTTGATTTTGTTTTCAATGTAGATATGAAGATAATCCCGGGAAAGATGACAAAGACGCGAAAGCCAAGGAAGAAGACGACAAGACAGCCAGTAAGGAGGAGCCTAAAAAGTCCAAGTAAACACTTAAACGAAACCACTACCCGATTCTACGAAGCTGCTTATCAGAAAATATTGCTTAGCAAATCTTCACGCTTAGCTTAAATCAGCAGGAAACCAGTCGTGAGTGATATAGATTACATGAGATTTTGGCTGGTAACCTGTTTCTGCTAAGCGGAAATATTTCTGTGCTTAGTGCAGAATCAATTGCTAAGTAGTATTTCCTGCTAAACCTCTTCACGAACGTGGGCCTGGGCTTACACACTTTAAGGCACATGTAGTATTAAAGGTTAACAATCCATGACAAGTATATTTTATTTTAAGGGCTTCATTCGGGATCTGTCGAACGCGTAATATGGATTTGGACATTTCGTGTGTATATTGGTCATTAGGCTCAAGTGGGTGATCCCAACATTTTCAGAATCGATTCCGATTCCAGGCTGGAATCGAGATTCCACTCGGAATTGATTCCAATTTTCGCCGACAAAAATAACATTGAAATAATGACAAACTTCGGGAGGTGACACAGAATCGAATCCTCAACATAGTGGAATCGCAATTCCGATTCCAAATTTGGAATTGATTCTCAACAATTCCACTATGGAATCGTCCAAGCCTATTGGTTATGCTTCCCAAGTTTCTGAGCTTTGAAAATCAACAAGGCATGAATACTGAGGCCATGAACTAAAAATTATGGAGTAACTATCATCAGGTCAATTATCAGGTCACAATTAATCATTGTGTTGATAATTATTGTCGGCATTGATGCAAATTGTGCTGCTCAAGCACCTCTATCATATTGACCCTTGGACTTACAACAGCCTAGATCCTGCCAGGATCAGTCCGGGCTGTTGAAGGTCGAGTTTCCTCACTATACACATTCATACATATTAACAATAGGGCTGTAAGTTTACGAATAATTTTGTAACCGGTTACCCGCCTGTAATTCGGTTACTATTACGATTGCCTGTATAACAAAGAAAAGCAAAGAAATAGTAAGTTTGGGTCTTTTAGTAAATTGGTTGACAAATTTCTTTTGTCACGACATTTGGCAGTGGTAGACATAGCAAAATGTCTGGCATTTGCTTTGTGTAAGCCTGCTGATCCAATCTTCAAATGTTCGTTTTGTGTAGTGCTGTGCATTTTCGGAGCTTTTGAAAACCGGAAAACGCTTTGAAAAAATTAGCGGTTGCCCGAGCTCCGATTCATAAAAATGAATGATAGCGCTATATTACGCACGTGTCGATAATGTGCACGATCAAATGATGCATAGCGCTGTATGTAGGAGTGTGTAAAACATGCTACAACGATCGTTGCGCCGACGTATACATTCAGTTTCTGGTTTCGATCTACGTGCGTGTTTGGGAATCTTGCGATGATTTGGTGCCGGCAACCTTACAGAATATTCAGTCAGAATCTTTCATAACTTGCTCAGCGTGACATGTCACATTTCTTACCGAAAAATCTGCATTGAAGCAGGCCGAAATCCACGGTACCGAGCGCAACTTGAATGCATGCACCAAATACACACGTTGTACGTACGACATGTAGGCTTCCACTTCCGGCCCGATTGCGAATTGGCGACTGTGTACTGATGTACAACGTATGCTTTGAATGGTGGGCGCACATTACACACCGTGGAATTTTCTGGATGCAATGCTGCTGCTGCATGGTCCGGGCCATGCAGCCACGTGGTGGGCATGCGGTGTTCATGATGCATCGTACGCGATATGTTTACGTCTTCTTTCGAGCGATCGTCGCGTTCGGAAGGCTGTTCGCAATATTTGTTCAATCAAGTTTGCGAAAAGTTTGTTTCTGCTTGGCAAAATGGACCCAAAACGACTGAAATTCAAGTATGTATTATACAGTATACACTTTTGGGGTTGTTTATTTATTGGGCAAACGTCAGTCTACTTGTCTAAAATGTTGGTTTCGTATTCCGTTTTTGAAATTTTGAAACCGGATGGCAAGATTTTAAGCGGGAGCCCGTGAATCCGTTTTTGATGCACAGCACTAGTTTTGTGCTCACCGACCTTAACTTGACATGTTTTTCTTTGTTAACTCTTATGTGAAGTGCTTATGTTTCAGAAAGAAAAAGCCCTTAAAACACTTTTCGATTATCCTAACTGGATAAATATACCCGGGTACCCGCTTGAACGGTCGGTTAACCGGATACAAACTGCAGCCTTCATTAACAATATCTAAATACATTTTAACGCAATCCAATATTTAGTGATATTTTAACGAAAACTCAGTCTTACTTTTGAAATGCTGTTGATGTTTATATAAGCCAATGCTGTAGTCGTTGTAAAAAAAAGTCCAAACATATTCTCTATCTTGCTTTTGATGTTGCATGATTAAGCATTAAATGGTGTTCCATTGCATACTTGTTCCCATATTCATAACATTCAAAAATACCGGTAACCATCCAGGCATGTAATGGAGAGAGCTACATGTAAGCCGTTTCCAAATTATTACTTGGCTGTGGCTTGAGAAAATAATAAGTTCATTGGAAGTGGCTGCACATTCTACCATAGACTCATGTTTAATGAGTCAAGCCTTAGCCAATTTGATAGCACAAGGCCTTACACTGGTGTCTGTTTTACAAAGTGCTAAGTTTGATCTTCAAATAATTTGTCAATAGAACTTCATAAATAAAATGTGATGTCTTAATACATATAACCATGGCGATACTTACAACTTATCTTAAGATCATTGCTAGCATTTAATGAAAACGTTCACAGACACCAGGAATTAAGTGCCAAAAACAAACATTTGTTTGCGCCGCTGACAAGAGCTGCAAAAGAGTTTTTTTTTTACAATGGTACATTGTTACCCTCCCTGTTGTTCTGCTAGTTTTTTTTTTCAATCCTGGCAAACAATTTTAACTTAAATTTTTAATTTTTATTTTTCCTCCACAATTGGATTGGTATCTAAAGAAATGGAGGGAATTATTTGTTCAAACAATCTATTACATTAATTTTAATTTTCATTGACATTGAAAAGTGCACAAAGAAAAATTGACTGAAGCTTGATTTGAACCAGCCACACCATCAACTGGATAGCTCAGTTGGTAAGAGGGCCGGAACGGTGTCCCGGAGGTCACTGGTTCAAATCCTGCACCAATCAATTTTTCTTTGTTCACTTTTTGTTTTCAATTACTAAAAATTAATCCAGTCAGTTTCTCTTGTGATTATTTGGTGACAAATTTCTCGTTGTTAGTTTTCAACGATATTGACTTAATCTAACGAAGTTTTTTTTTGTCTGGGTGCTTATATTTATTATGTTTTTATTGATTTCCCTTTTTAAAACTTGAGTATTATGTAAAAGAAGGTAGGTTTGCGGTGGCACCATGTAATCTCTTCTGTGAGAGTGTGTGGTTCTGAGAAGAACTGTTGGTATTATCTCAACGTTCCGAACAGTGTGCTCTGTTCATCCTCAGGAGAGTGACTGAACTCTTACGAACTATTATGTAGCTTTGTGGCGTATTAAACTGTAATTTTTCTCTCTTATTTTTAAAAGCTTAATTATTGGTGTTTCTGTTGTTGTCCTTAAATGTTAATTAAAATATAGACATTGTGTCCATTGGAACCTTGAAGAAACTACTCAGTAGTTTACTTTTTCTGATTGTCAAAGGGTATTTAACCATTATATCAGTGAAAATGAGACTAAGCAAAATGCAGTCTCCATTTTTCATAAGGTTGCCCTCCAACTGGTAGAACAGTTATTGAGCCAGCAGTCGTACCTTATTATTGTACACTCTAATTCTCACATATTCCATGTACATGCAACAGTTGGCTTGATTTCTAGTCATCCATATTCTTAGTCGAGCTTAAAGGTATATTACATGATTGGTAATGGTCACAGAAAAACACTCGCAATTTGTCTGATCCAATATGTGCATGAAACGAAAAACCTGTGAAAATGTGAGCTCAACCAGACACATCTGAGTCACGAGAAAACGGCAAAAACCTGACTCATTTTTTCTTATAAAACATAAAGAATGGTTTTGATCTTACCCCAAGATCAAAACTGTTCGGTGTTTGTTTTACTAATTTCTGGATAAATACAGCATTTCAGGTGGAAATATTTTAACGGTATACTGTTAAAGTATTCATACCCTGAAAGTTATACGTAAATCTGTGAATATTTCTGTTTCTGTATGTTATCAATCCTGTACTGTACCTTTAAGTATGAATTTTGCAATTTCAAAATAAATGGTTTGTCACCATTTTTCTTTTTCTTTCAACTTTTCAAAGGCATTTCATTGACTTGTAAACTAGTATCATCTTCTGGATTGTTCCAGGTTGCAACAGATCATAGAAAATGCTCATTTTCTGCTCATTCCAGTTGT
Source organism: Astropecten irregularis (assembly GCA_963971285.1). NCBI lineage: Eukaryota > Metazoa > Echinodermata > Asteroidea > Paxillosida > Astropectinidae > Astropecten > Astropecten irregularis. The sequence continues at coordinate 28,490 of CAXARH010000027.1, read as the reverse complement.
AATAAAAATGTACATTTTGGATGTATATGCTACTTTCTGGGCCACTATGTAGTGCTACATCTTTGCTATTGTTACTCTATGATATTTAAAGGTTTCTTTGTGGTACATGTATTTTACTCGCTTTACAGTGCCTTTGATCTAGAAACTAAGTACATGTATAATTATTTGTGTGTGCTCTTCATATTACCGGTAATAGGCCTTATTCATGGCGCATCCATTTTGTCACCTTCCTTGTATACCCGTTGGAAAAGATAACACCAATTCTAAAAAGAGAAAACGGGTACCAGACTTTTTTTTTAATCCAAGCCTCGGTTTGATTGCACTGCTTCGAATCCAGGATGGATGCACCATGAAGAAGGCATATTGCTCATAAAACTGTATGCAAACTCGATGTATGTAAGCTTTCCCATTCTCATTGAGTGAGGGTCATGGTCAAAGGCCAAGGCCATTTTATGGCTTCTTTGGATATTTATTAAGTACACTGTTAAAGGCCAAACTATCCTGTCGCTTGTGTAGGTATTTATTCCTAGATTTTCGCTGTTGCTCCTTTGTGCATTAAATGGATATTATGCATAATCTACTAATGAATTGAATTCCTTTTCCGATGTTGTGCAAAGTTATTGTTTTTTGTCATGAGTTGTTAAGTAATATTATGGTCCCCGCACCGCAAACCCTTAAGTCAGTCATTACAGAATGTCCCGATTTGTGTTATTTTTAAATCACAAGAATACGTTAATAATACACAAAGGTCACAGAACAGCTGCAGCATTCACACTTTGTCTAAACCCAACAAGTACAAATTGTACATTATACATAAAATAACACACCTTTAGCTGTGAACAATTTTAGCTCAATCGGACATCCGAGTCAAGAGAAAAAACGAAAATCCGTCTCAAGTTTTCTTATAAAGCATAAAGAATGGTTTTGTACGGTCTTACCCCTAGATCAAAACTGTTTTTCGGTCGTTGTTTTACTAATTTCTGGATAACACCATTTGCAAAAAAAAATATTTCCACCTGAAATGGTTCATTTCAGGTGGAAGTAGGCTTATTTTAACGGCATGTTTCCATCACCATGTCTTCATACCTTGAAAGTTATATGAAAATGTGAATATTTCTGTTTGGGTATGTTACCAATCCTGTACTGTATCTTTAACGGCCTGTTTTGCATCGTCTGATGATCTCGTATAATTATAAACTCAAACTCCACGTTTATTTAAATGATATCATACTTTTGTCCAATGAAATTGGCGAGATCTTTTGACCAATGAGAAACCTTTCCAAGGCCACCGTTTCTCATCTATCATCTGCTATTTTTCGGTTTTGCCCACGTGGAAAATGGAACCACCAGTTTGGGTAAAATATGACAAAATATTTCTTGAAATTCATTTTAAGTATGTTTTTAGTTTATTAATTGGTATATATCATGCAGACATTGTGCTAAGGGGGATTTAGTCGTCTAGTTTCCAATTTCCTAACAGTTTTTTGTTTACCTTTTGGAAACTTTATGGTTAACATAAATAGCGACCTCTATTGTCCAATTTCAGTAAAGCCGGCGCAGGTGAATGATGTAATTGAGTTTCCCTGGCACCCGTGCGTTTTGTGGACAGCGTAAATGAACGTGAATCTTACAGTTTACCAGCGAAATCTGGAAAACTACGTATTGCCCACATGTGTTCCTGAGTTACAGTGCAGAATTTTATCAAATTATTTCATGAAATATTGAAAATTCCCCCAAAGTGACATGGATCAACAGAATTTTCCGTCTTCGGGATTGTTTGGTTCCTATTTACCTGGCGAATCAAGCTTAAGTGTACCTGGTTTGTATACAATCTTTATTTTTGACTTGTGAAACGATATTTTTCATTCTCAGTCATGAACTTGCATGACTTGAAAATGAAAGTGAACACGATGCATTGAATGATCATGATTCATGAACTGAAGAAGTCCGAAGTAGACAGTAAAGTTAGGCCTAACGTTACTAAGAAAAAAGCTTGGAAGGAATTCCACTGACGGCCATGACGGAAACAGGGTTATTTCCTTCAAGAGTTAACTTATTTGATGCAAGTCATGATGAACTTCAATCTCAAGAAGAGTGTAAACTGGTGTAGCTTTTCTAAAAAGTGAGATTTTCAATTTCAGGGTTTTTTGACCTACAAATTGTACACTTCCAATATAGCGGCAGCAATTGCTCAAAACGCCCTCTGTTGGTCCCATAGGTTTGTGCACAAATGATGGCCGTCAGTGGAATTCTTTCCAAAAGCTTAAAAAGTGTAGGCCTTGAGATGCGCTTCTGTCTGCATGTGTATCAGGGCTGGAAATAAGGTTTGGTGAGGGCAAGGCCAAATGGCCTTGGTAATTTTCAAATTTTGGGGGCACCAAGGCCATTGGGAAGGGCACGAAGGCCAAACACTTTTTAGCTGTAGGGCACCAAGGCAAAAATTGAAAACTGAAGTTTTATAGAGTGACCGTAAACCAATACAGCCTTCTTTTAAACCTCACTCAAATATACTTGATAATCTTGTCATGCAAACATTTCTTTCCATTAATGTTGTAAAAAAAAAAATGTATGTCAAAATTATAGACTTTCTGAGTCATATCGGTGTTTTGTTTTGTTTTGTTTGAAAACCGGCCGTCGGGAATTGCGGTGTGCCAGGCTCCCCATGTCCCAATGAAATCATACATGTGCATACACATGTGCATTTATATGTACATGTACACATGTACAATACCCCAGTAGTACGACTTTTTTTATTTCTTTCTCGTTGACAATTAAAAGAAATTAACATAAAAAAACAGAGCTGTTTTGGAAGACCGAAACAGCTATAGTTGAACGGAGAAAATAACATTCGATCGTATACATAGGCCTACTTTGCGGGGACGCATAAAGTACGTCGAAACCCGTGCAGCAATCATGTTGAGAGCTGAGCCATGTCTGAATTCCGCCTCCAGGTTGTCATACATAGCACTTAATTAAAGGATCGCTGGAGCCGAAACCAGACTACGCGCTCAGTACAGTGCACGTGGTCGGACTGTCATTGAACGAAAGCATGGTGTAATGCACGCGGTACTCAAGATTCTCTACGTTCAGGAAGCCACGGCCGGCCACACGTGCAAACTTGAGTTTCGGAAGGGGATTTGCCTTCCATAATTATAACAACATCATATGCACGACATTATTGAACATAAATAGTGTTTTTGGGAAGGTTATCTTAGTTTGTCTATTCATTTTTCTCGCCATCCAGCCTGGAATCCGAATAGTCAGGTTGCTTAGCGTCATATTGTGAGTTTACCGTTACTGGGCGGATAAAAGCACCATTTTTGGCACAGGGGTCCCTTAGGGCCTACTAATTAATATTAGAATAGGAGCCCTCCGGAATTTTTTTTTTTATTATGTAAAACACCAAATTTCCAAACACCCCCCAAAATGGGCGGGGCTTATTGTGAGTTTACCGTTACTTGGTGGGTAAAAGCACCATTTTTGGCACAGGGGTCCCTTAGGGCCTACTAATTAATATTAGAATAGGAGCCCTCTGGAATTTTTTTTTTTAATTACGTAAAACACCAAATTTCTAAACACCCCCCAAAATGGGCGGGGCTTATTGTGAGTTTACCGTTACTTGGTGGGTAAAAGCACCATTTTTGGTACGGAGGTACCCCCTTAGAGCCTACTAAATAATGTTAGCATAGGAACACTCCAGAATTTGTTTTCTTAATCATGTAAAAAAGCCAAAACAATTCCAAACACCCCCCAAAATGGGCGGGGCTTGTTGGAAATAGGCCATTCCGACACTGCATTAATTACACGTTGGGCGAGGTCTATTGTGTTGCAAACCTGAAAATGCATGGAACACAGGTAATGCTCGTGCTCGTGGTTCCCCTAGGCTTACACAGACGGCGTTGATGTGGTAAAATGTGGTAATGGATGCCACAACTTGCCCTGATGCTACATAAAAATTATACAGCTTTGGCTGGTGGCCAATTGAACCTTTCAATCTTGGAAGTCAACAAGGCAGCTCTTCCTTGTTGATTGGGTCACGGAGGAACTCCATCCAATTGCCTGGCAGTTTGGTCTCGCCTGACACTTTTCTGCGTATACCCTTGCCGCTTCCCCCCCCCCCCCTCCCCGGGTAGACTCCTTCAAACTGTCTGGAATGTAAGTATCCCATGCAACATCCCACCTCGCTGCATCCCGCAGCTGCTTCTACAGGGAAGGGATGGAAGGTGCCGACATTAGTAGTGGGCAGGAGTGTACGATGACAGCGCCATCTAGGATTTTGCAGTTATACATGTAGGTTGGAGGTGGCTCTACTTCACCATGGCTGCTTAAGACATTGGTCAGACTTAGCAGTTGGCAAATGAAGCTTGTCAAAATCCAAGAGGGCAGGAGGGAAGGACTGCATCTATCATTCGTCTGATGGTATCGGAGAGCTTGACAACCTGTCTCTGGAAGGTCTTCTGTGTTGAGAGACCCTGCTTGTAGTGTTGAAAGTGTTCTGGTTTATCTGTTTCATAATCGGGAAGATATTCTTTTCCTGCTCATGAGCCTGATCAAATGGTATCGCCGAGAATTCCTTTGTGGTCTTGGATATGACCCAGTGTTATGAGAACACTTCTCAAACTCATCCTTGATGGTGTCGGGCAAGGACTTCATATCCCTGATGTGCACTGGCATCCACGGTGAACCACCGTGATTAGTTAACATGATCTCTACATATATACTATATACTATATCTATATATATAGACTTCTACATGTATACAGAGCGAAATTCTTCTCTCTGTGAGCCCTGATGAAGATGAGTATGAGGGTTTCATTTCTCATGATCAGGTCCCAGTACATAAAAATAGGACTCTTCTTCTTCATGTCATTTCTCCAAGCTGTGGCAGAATCTTCATCTTTGGGGTCTTCGCTGAGCATGAAAGCTTCCCTCTGGAGATTGTGCAGGGTCTTGCAAGAGAGTGACTTGATGGGCATACCTTGTTCACGTTAGGTATGCTGCCTTCAGATACGAGTAATAGCAGTGCCAGAAGATGCTACATCTGCTTCTGTGAGGGCTGTGGTCCAGCCAGAACCTTCCAAGATATCCCCAAGTGTATATCAGAGTGCCATTTCGGAGTGCAGACCACCTAGCATAACCACATGCTCTTTCTCACCATGCATGTCTGGCCATTTCCATTGCACAAACTTTGCCAAGGAAAACAGAGGCTGGTCAAATGTAGTGACTGGGATCTACCCTGGATTCAACTGCAATGTTGCTTTCATTCCAATCCTATCTCTAGTCATAACCCCAGTCCCAGCCAAGACAACCAGACAAGATCTATCCACATGTTTCCACCTAAAAGATGGCACCTAACACGTAACATAGTGTTAAAAATGGCCAAGCCCCGCCCATTTTGGGGGGTGTTTGGAATTGTTTTGGCTGTTTTACATGATTAAGAAAACAAATTCTGGAGTGTTCCTATGCTAACATTATTTAGTAGGCTCTAAGGGGGTACCTCCGTACCAAAAATGGTGCTTTTACCCACCAAGTAACGGTAAACTCACAATAAGCCCCGCACATTTTGGGGGGTGTTTGGAAATTTGTTGTTTTACATAATTAAAAAAAAAATTCCGGAGGGCTCCTATTCTAATATTAATTAGAAGGCCATAAGGGACCCCTGTGCCAAAAATGGTGCTTTTACCCACCAAGTAACGGTAAATTCACAATAAGCCCCGCCCATTTTGGGGGGTGTTTGGAAATTTGTTGTTTTACATAATTAAAAAAAAAAATTCCGGAGGGCTCCTATTCTAATATTAATTAGTAGGCCCTAAGGGACCCCTGTGCCAAAAATGGTGCTTTTATCCGCCCAGTAACGGTAATTTCACTAAGCAACCTGACTAGAAGAGGATTTTACTCGCCCGTCCCGCCCGTACGCGTCATGTTCTAGTCTCACCATAATATTTCTCACTTGCATTTGGTGACCGTGCGTCAGCTAATTTCAAATTCAAACCAGAAATAAATAGGTCTAACTTTCTGCTCCTCCTATCGCTAATATACTCACTGCTTGAAAATGTTGCCAAATTTCTTGTTTCGGCTGCTGCAGCCTGAATTTCTGCAATTTTCCGTCGTTTTACACGATCTTTTTGAGGCTGGAAGTACCGCACGTATGTACTTAAACTTCATGTACACCATGTACATGTACAATTATTGTACACTACACAGAGTGTTACACTTACAGTACGTACATGTACATGTAAACTGTACCGTCTTCGCTTACGTTACGTACCCGTTGTACGTTCGTTATAGTACCCGCGGACCATGCTGGGCCGGGCGGTGCATCGCGGCTCCCTGCCCGGTGTTCGGACATCGTCTACTCGATCGGATCGTAAGGACACGGACACGGCCGTTTTTCGTTATGCTGCGACGGAGTGGTGAATTTCATTTAAATTCGGCTGACAAAGAAAAAGGGCACGGCGGACAAAGTAAAAGGGCACTACGGCCTTTGTGGCCTTCGATGATAGTTATTTTTGGAGGGCACCACGGCCATCAACGAAAATACGACGGCCATGGCTGCCGTGGCCGTCGATTATTTCCAGCCCTGGTGTATGCTAAAAATAAAAAAGTAGGCCTAGGCCTAACATTTCAGTGTTAGCCTAATTGGAGTTAACGTTAGACCAAGCTAATTACAAGTCAACTAGCCGACTCGCCCCTTACCGACTCGCCCCTTTACAACTCGCCCCCTCGCCAACTCGCCCCTTACCAACTTGCCTCCTCGCTGACTCGCCCCCAGGCTGACTCGCCCCCGGCAAGTTTACCTGTTTCCAGACCAAGTAACTTGGGTGCTAAACTCCCTTGTTTTTGACAACAAAGACAACAAAGACATCGCAATTCAGCTTGAAAATCGCTCCATCTCTTCTCCGATTGTCAGGGATGAAATGCCACCTAGGCTTTGTACTCGTGATCATTCCGTGTGACGAAAATCAATGTTTTTCTGTTGGAAAACATGACCCAAAATAAATCGGAAGGCGGCAATCTTGTCTGGCTCTGCTCCACACATGTGTAGTCTTAATTGGTTCCAAGACGTTACTAGGGCCTACTTACATGTGTGAGTAAGTGCAATCAATAGATGGCCCCGCAATGTGACTAAACGCTGTCCAACAGAATTGTCTCCATATCCGCCATGCGGGGGCGCCCTATTGGCCAAGGGAAAACAGCAATTTACTGCTCTGTTATTGAATTGCATTTGTCATGTTTGTTTGTTTGGTTTCTTTCTTACATGTAGTTCCATCGGGAGCTGGAAGCTCAATATCACCGTATCTCAATGTTGATCCTCACTATTTGAATCAGGTAAACATTACATGTATGTACTATTGGTATTATTCATTACTATACCTCATAAATATTCATGACCTAGAGCCGAATCCCAATTGGTCAATTCACCATCACATGCCAGTGGATATATTAGCCGATCAAGTAGGCCGGGGAATCTCCAAAGGAACTGTTACACATATGGAACATCTCGCTGCGTATGGAACATGCACTGCGCTTCTATCCTAGTTTGCAGTGCGTGTGCGTGAACTTCACTCTACATGAAGTTCACGAATACGAACATTTTGCTGCACTTCTCTATGAAATTGTGGACAATAAAGAAAAGTTATAAATGAGGTATAGTAAAACAAATATCACATGGTTTATTTCGGGTGTTGGAAGTTGGGGAACTATAGTTTGTCAACTTCCAACACCTTGGGAGCTAGAATCGACTGTCCACCCTCAAACTATGTGATATTTGTTTAATATCCCATCTTTGTGTTAGTTTGTAGAGCTCTTTTGATGCAATATAACTGGAAGTGGTCAGAATTTTCTCTACAAAAAGTACAAAGCTTCTTAACTTTTGTTCTTATTCACGTAAACCAAATTAAACAAGTGTTAACATACAGATATCTGTGCTATTCAGTTGGAAATGAAATGGCTGGCCTACTTTTAAAACATATAAAAGTTTACTTGAAGATTTTTCACCTTTAAAAATTACAAAAATGCAGACTATTTTTGTGACAAAAACAAAATAAGTTACAAAGTTGTAGTCTTGTTTTTTTAAGTGTGCAAACAAATGAAGTATAAACATGTTTTCAGAAACACAATTGATCTGTGCGTCATGATGCAACTCTTAAATAACAGGAAGATGTGGCTTTGCATGGATTTGCAGCTTGGGCCCTTTGAGCCGGCTAATTCCCTGCCGTCCCACAGTGTTATGTATCATGTATGCAATTTGCCACATGATTTTGTGCAATGATCTACGTGTGTAATATTCCTACTTTGTCCATGTGAGTCCAGAAAAACATGTCGGCTTTAAGTTGACACACAAACGTGAAAAATATGCCATGTATGAATTTCAAATTTGGTTTGTGGGATGGGTTGGATTTAAAGAAGGTTGTGGCAGTCCGGGGCTCACAGGTTATATAAAGTCAAACTCAACTTCATTTCAACAATAGCTTGTTGTGGGGACAATGTGAGAAATTATACAAGTAATACAAAGAAGCCTACTAAACAAGGGTTTAAGGAAATGAATGAAGTAATTATGAGAGAGACATGACATAGGACGTTTACGAAACAGAGGCTCAGGCTTAGGCTCAGGCTCCAGCTCTGACATCCATGTGCTGAAAATATACATTGTGGTTTTCATTGAAGCTGAAGCTCTGTTTTCCTTTTCAAACCAGAGAATCTACTTGCGAACCGCAGCCAAAAGCCTCTTTTTTGATACCCGTTATTTCAGAATGGATTCATGAAATGGAGCCGGAGCCTGAGACGGAGCCTGAGCCTCCATTTCGTAAACGCCGATCTACAGGGGCAGATAATGCAATAATGTTGCTTTTTGATTCTTACAGGGTGGTCCACAGTTCATCGTTCCCACAGGCCAGGCTCGAGCAAGAGGAAGGTTTGAGCTAGCATTCTCACAGATTGGAAGTTCTGTCATGGCAGGTAAATGATGCAAACTCTGCAGGAATTAGGCAGTGTCCCAATTCTCTGGCTGCGACCGCAAATACATGAAATAACACACAAGTCTATGGAAATGGCTGCAGTCACTGGCTAGTGGCTGCCATAGGTACACGCGTAATTTGCAGCCCCAGCCAGCAAATTGGGACACGGCCGTAATGTACTATACATGATGTGCTTTATGAATGATTGTATGTTAAACATGCAAGGTTGATATTTGTACATATTGTGCCAATAGGCTAGTCTGAGTATCACCCATTCTACTCCGTGTCACGAACGAACGTCTGATACATGCATGCATGCAAATTTTATGCAACGCGGCAATCGGATCTGTTTTGAGAACGTTTCCGTCAGGATCGTTACGGAGGATGTTGATTTGTCAGTTTCGCTTGTCAGTTTCGCGCGTCAGCACAGCAGCAAAAATCCTCGCCAAAAGGTATGATAGTACATGCCCCCGATTGGTCAAAAGTTAGAGAAGTCAGTGCTGGGTTGGCTTGCATAATTAATCAGCAAATCTACACGCATGTGATAGACGCTTGCTCGCTGTACAGCGAGTGCGTCTATCAAAAGACTACCAATAGGCAGGGTGATGTGAACATACTTTCCAAGTACTTGTCTTTGAACCGAGAAACGACACCGCATCCATACACGTGCATCATTGTTTGTGTCACAATTTTAATTGACCGCCGATGGCATTGAGGCTGCACTAACCGTGTCATACATTCCTTATGATTGCACGTGCATAAAGCTAATCATTTTCTGCTCCACAAGAGGAAAGGAAATTGATTTTATCCCACTGGGATTCAAGCAATTTCATGCTGCCGGAAAGGATGAGGCACACTGTCTTTAAAGGTAGTATCATACTTTGGTTTTTGTCAAAGAAGTACAGATTCGTGGGCAAAAATATCAAGGAGGATACAGTCACAGTTATCTGTGAAAATTTCAGTCCCATACGGTACCCACTTTTTGAGAAAACCGTGATAAACTACCACATTATTTCTTAAGTCTTTTCTCTTTTATTTTTGATCTTTTAAAAGATCAAAAGATTTTTGGTCGTTGTTTTACTAATTTCTGGATAAAAACACAATTTCAGGCGGAAAAAATCTAATTTAGGTTTCTACCGGCACCATCTTCATACCCTGAAAGTTATATGTAAATCTGTGAAAATTTTCTGTTTTGGTTTCTTACCAAAGTATGATACTACCTTTAAAACAGGAATACACTGTGAATAAAGTCTTGACAGGAATTTCACGGTTTTACCCAATTGAAGTGTGGGTAGCATCAACCAACAAGATGATACCATGAATAGGCTACCTTGTGCCTACATCGACTTCTGTTTTTGTAGGATTTTGTACTCATGTTCAGTAAGGGCGCCCCTTTTTAATTCTATGGTTCTCATTTCCGACCGACCCATATTTTGGGCTCCGACCGAAGAAAAAAAAAAACTTTTTTTTTTGCCGCCGACCCTGTCCAGAATGACATATAAATATAAATACAAAAACAAAAAAAAATCGAGAATTTCGGGAGACAAATTGTGCCAATAATGCCTACATTTTGTACTCACTAAACACACACTGTCCACTGTCAAAACATTCGTGAGCTGTATAGTGCAAATTAAGTTGAAGCAAAAAACCATCGTTCGGCCAACTTGGGTGCAGGATGTGTCGGAGGACTTAGAATTTACGCGCCTACCAGGGGTCATTTGACCAAAGATATGTTTTATTTTCTTTTACTTTCTATCACAGAAATAATAAAAAAGAAATATTCAAACGAGTTTACAGTGAATACAGTGAACATTTCTCATCATATTCTTTAGGTTTTTGTGTATTGAGCCAGATTTTTTTTCTACCAAACTTTTTTTTTTTTTTCGACCGACCGACCCTCCCTCAAGGTGAAAAAGAAATGAGAACCATGGAATTAAATGGGGGCGCCCTAATAGAGTGACCAATGCTTACATGTACCATCATGTAACATTTAGTGGTTTTTTTTGTCATCTTAGCAGATTAACCCTAACCCTCTGCATGTACCACACAAGACTGTGTACCACACATTACCACAGTCTCCACAGGGGCAGCTGCATCTAGACCATGTATTACCACACAAACCACACTGTGGTGTATTGTGGTATTCAGGATAAGGCACTTTAGTAAATAACCATGTTTGGTCAATTGTGGTATGGAAGTGGGTTAGGGTGAAAGCCCCAACTCTCCAAGGGTCCAATGAGCAAAGAGACGAGCTGTCCGTCGGTTTGTTGACTCCTTAACCAATGGGAGACTTTTGAGAACCGGTCTTTGAGTCAACAGCGCATTCGCACGCACAACAGCGTAGTCGCAAAATTGCGTTCGTGTGCGCTGTTGAAGACCGGCTCTCAAAAGTCTCCCATTTGGACCAAAAGCAATTGCTCGTTTCCATCCAGGAAATGCAATACCATTCAGATCGACTTAAAAAAGCCAGAAAGTATCCAGTCGTGGAATACTTAATAAGTGTCCTGGGGTCGATTTCTCGAAGCCCTACGATCAATCATAACTCTAGTTACGAAGGATAACTCATCGTATCCTACGTAGGGCTGCAATGCAAACTAAGTTCTACAATTGATAGTAAATCAGGATGAGTTTGGTGAAATCCACCCCTGAGTCAGGTGTCAACCAGTCTTGGGTGTTATGAGTACGGTCAAGCATGGACTTCTAATTAAGTACTTTGTACATTTAATGTTCGATATCCCAAATAAGAAGCATTTGCCTTAAGGCAGGCCAGGAATTAGGTTCTGAAAGTAGCAAGGCCACTTTTCCATTGCAAGGGGCACTTCCATTGGAAAATCATAATGTCTATGGAAATATTTGAAGGGGTACCAAGGCCAAGAACCAGGGCAATGAAGGCTATGGCCTCCGTGGCCTCCGTTAAATTCCAGGCTTGCTAAGATTGAAAATTCACAAATCGGCAGTCTTGATTATAAATGAAGATTTCGGACCAACTAATGAAAAACAGGAAGATAATGCTGCTGGCCTGCTCCGAAAGCTTCATGATGATGTTATCGTGGGTTTTGATGGAAACGATTAATAGTCGCCGATTTGTAAGTACTCCTAACAACAACTGATAGTCATCATTGCCTGAACATCTTCAGCTGTCGCTCGGAGCATCATGGACAGAAAATAGCAAGTCAGGGTCCCAAGGCAGCCGGTCCACATAGATGTGTACAAGGTTGAACATGTGCAGATTCCTTGACCACCTTGGGAGACACCTGCAACCAATTGCAGGAAACTTTTTTTTGCTTAATGGGGTCGAGGTCCGTTAGCATCACAATTTATCACATGCAGCATGTCGTGGTGCTGCATTTCAATTATGACACACCAAATTTGTACCATAACCATGGAGCTACATGTATTAGAATAACTAGAGTGCTAGCTCCGTGTACAGAGTGATGCCTGGGCTCACATCCATGTTTGTGCACAAACCTATGGAAATCACAAAATTGTGTGTACATCTTTTGTACATCTATTTGCATATCTGCGTTGAAAAAAGACAAAATTGTGTACACGTCTTTTGTACATCTATTTGCATATCTGCGTTGAAAAATTAACAAAGAAAAATTATGGGGTTGCAGGTTTGATTCCCGCTCCAGTCAATTTGATTCAAGACACTCTTTAACCATGTTAACTTGAATTTGGTGAAGAGCTGTTCCAGTTGTGACCAGTGACAGTGCCAATATCATGGTCACAAGATCAAGAACATTTTGCACAAGTTGTTTTCAAAATGGCACGTAATTAAACTGTTTTGGTTTGTTTTGTTTTTTCTTTGTCACAGGTGCAATATATGGAGCTCTCAATGGAACGAGAATATCGGTCAGCGAAACAAAAGAATTAAGCGGCAAAGTCAGAGTCTCACAGTAAGTATACTGATTCACTTGACTTGGTTCGGCTATTGCGGACTGACCTCCATAGCCCTTATCCAAGATAGCCCAAAACGGGTCAATTTTTCTTTGTTCACTTTTGAACGACGAAAGCAAGAGTGTAGAAATGTTGTTGTTTCTTTGCTTTTAAATTAAAAACTGGCTTTGAAAAGAGTATATGGTGATTTTGCCTCTCATACATGTCCATTGAAACCTTCTTCCTGCTGAAAATAGTTGTTGTTTTTCCTTTAAACATGTTAAATGCAACTGGAACTTCAAAGTCAGAAATCTTAATACTCAGCACCATGCCATGCCCACCATGCAACAAAATCATCCATTCGCTCAAGCCCCGCCCCCACCCCTGGTCAGCTCAACTGACTGCGATGATGATTGGACAAGCTGGCTCTCCAGAAAGCTGCCTGATCGATTATACACAGGGGGGTGTCAAAGCTTTCTGCTAACATTTACCAAATGAATGGCCCGTAGGTTTGTGTGCAAATGATTCCCTGTGCACATACATGTACATGTTATGTTCCCTTATTCGTCAGTAGTACACTCATGACAGTATTGTTGTTTGAGATTGAAGCATTTATTGGGCTGTCCATAATCGGATAGACAGTCTTAGGTCAATTTGTTCTTCTTCAACAATGGACTTGTCCTCCTCAAACACATGATATGTAAACAGAATTCAACTTAATAAGTGTCTTGTCTCACCAGAAATTTGATAGCAAATCTATCAGTATCACAGTATCAGAATTTTAGAGTGACAACCTGTCGTCCGGTTTTGTTTGAGCAGCATCACAATAAACAGTAGTTTTTTTATGGTAGTTATTGTTTCCCAGGTTCCCAGGTTGCAGCATTGCTCCGCGTATCGGTGAAATGATCCTTGGGGTATGGCCGTGTGTGCGTAGTTTCATGGCTTCTGACTGCCAAACGAACAAAAATAATTGACTATTGGGGTCACCACCAACGCAAGGCTGGATGGCTCAGTTGGTAGAGCACCTGTACGGTAGTCAGGAGGTCGCCGGTTCGAATCCCGCTCCAGTCAATTTTTCTTTGTTCACTTTTCAATTACTTTAATTTCAGTCAGTTTCCAGTTATTATTTGATACCTGTCTGTCGAGAGTGCAACTGAGTGTCTTATTTGAATGGATTGGCTTGTTTGACTATGGTGCAATTAGAAGCTATTGCCTCTTTGACCAGCTGAATTGAGTCACCTTTGTCTAATCTTTTCTGATATTTTTGTGGACATTCAGCGTGTACATTGAAGCTGCCTTGGAACTACATTATAAGCAATAGGAATTGAATTTTTGTACGTGTCAGGTACGAGTCAGGTTTTTATGAGTTGCTGAAAGATTGCACCTCTAAATTGTCCACATAGAGTAAAACTGTGCAGAAGTCATTTCGGGCTTTGAAGTGAATTGTAAGAAAAATGGTTCAATTTCATTGTTTTTCTTTTGGTCAGTGAACATGTTGATAAAAGGACAGAGAGAAAGTTGACTGGAGTCCTCATCAGGAGACCCAGGCTAGAGCAGGCTAGTCAAAACGTTATGACCTTACTAGAAGTGCGAACGAAATAGAAGTGCGAAAGTACGAACGATTCTTACATGGTGTTTCTGCAAACCGATCCACATGCACATAAATTGTTCACAAAAAACTAAATCTGAGAACTGGAAGTACGGTTGTTGTTCACAATTAGCTCACTAAGCTCGGTCATTCAGTCGTGCATACATGTATCTTAAAGGTAGTATCATACTTTAGTAAGACACCAAAACAGAAATGTTCACAGATTTACGGAGAACTTACAGGGTATGAAGATTGTGGTGCATGGTGGTAGAAACATACCGTTAACATTTTTCCGCCTGAAATGGTGTATTTATCCAGAAATTGGTAAAAACAACCACCAAAAAGAGAAAAGACTTAAGAAATACTATGGCCATTTTTCACTGTTTTCTCAAAAAGTGGGCACCGTATGGGACTGAAATTTTCACAGATGACTGTTACTGTATCATCCTTAATACTTTTGCCCATGAATCTGTATTTCTTTGACAAAAGCCAATGTACACATGTACATGTATGATACTACCTTTAAAATTTTTCAGTTTTGTAACGTGCAGGGTTTTGTTTTTGTAGCAGACCCATTGATGTTACATCATTTGAGATACGCGTAAAGAGATCGGACGTTCATTTCCTCCAGGGGATAATCCTGTTGTTGTGAAATTGCCTACATGTACATGTACAGCATACGTCAAGTTAAATCCTGATACAAACGTGACAAATCATAGGATTGCAGGGATTTGTGAAATCTACCGATTTACATGTTAATTATACACGTATACAGTATACAGTATGTATACTGTACGTTATTTACATTCATTGCACAATGCACATACTTTGTTTGAAGTACTTTACCCCTGGGGGATTCCACTCAATTTCAAGCTAATTTCACAATCAGTAAAGGGGTTTTAAAATTAAAGATCTGATCCAGAACAACGAAGTAAAAGGATCCCAAGTGCTTCGGTGATTTTTAAAAATAAACAGGAAACTGATATCACAAAGTGAAGATGCATCTCATCTTGGGTTACATGTGTAGGAGACTAGAGTCCATCTCTGCCTGTTCGTGATTGGGCTTAAGAACTAGTTTACTGAAGATAAAGAGTGCGTAGATCTTCTTTCATTGTACACAAGTAGCTGATGACTTTGGGCTATTTTCAAGTCTACAGTGCTGCAGTCAATTTCACGTAATTTAAAATGTTGTGTAACTTTAACTTACGCAACATTTTCCTGCCTTTGGTTGGACAAGTTATGCCTGTTTCACGAAACTTACACAATTGTACGTTGCATAAGTTACGCAACATTTTCGTGAAATCAGCTGCTGTACTAACCAGTCTCGTGGTGCCCCACAGGGCCAGTGGACACTGTATTGGCATTGTTCATCAAAATCAGTGGCTCGATGGTTGTTTTTGGTGGCCCGGGACCAGCAGACCAAGTTGTTGATTTCAACCCCTGCTGTAGACTAGAAACAAATCCACACAAAAAATAGTTTGTACAAGTACATGTGTGTAAGATACGTTTGGTATCTTTAAAGATAGTATCATACTTTGGTAGAATACCGAAACAGAAATCTTCTTCTCTATGTCATGTATGGGACTGAAAATTACTGTGGGCGTTTTTCACTGTTCTTTCAAAAAGTGGGCACCGTATGGGACTGAAATTTTCACAGACGACTGTTAATCTTCTTTGATGTTTTTCCCCATGAATCTGCATAATTTCTTTGACAAAAGTATAATATTGCCTTGAAATGAAGTCATTCAAATTCATGACTGGTATTAACAGAGTGCCTTTGGGAAATTACATCAGGAAATTGTGAACGCCACATGACTAAAATCACCTCATAAAACATATTTTGCATACATATTGTGACATTTACATACATTTACATACATGTAGGAGAGAAAACAAAACGATCGAAAGTTGTAATTCAGCCTGCATATTTGAAAGAACTGTAACAGAAATACATCATATTCAGCCTTACTTCCTTTCAAAATTCAATCTTTGTTCAGTCCACAGTCACCTTATCTCAGTTACCGGTAGTCATTGCTCTGTCAAATATTCTGATGTTATGCAATGTCACAAAAATCACAACTTTTTTGGCAGTTGTCGTTAAACAACTATGAATTTAGAAAAATAAAAAAAAACCTGAAGTATTATCATCGTTATTATGATTTTGATCTTCATCAAATCATATAATTTTGTCCTCCAATTTCCAGAAAAAAGAGCCACAGTTTGAGTAGAGCAACGTCTCGGGATTGTAATATGTTACATTTACACTTCACATCAATTGAAGATTGGGGTTTTAACGTGACAACACTATAGTCATTGAAAAGTGAACAAAGAAAAATTGACTGGAGCGGGACCCGAACCAGCGACCTCCTGAATACCGTAAACGCGCTCTACCAACTGAGCTTTCCGGCCCTACGATGCTGGTTTTCCCAAATTATCTTTGTTCATTTGGCAGTTACGAGCAATGAAACCACACACACACCACCATATCCTAGGGATCATTTCATCGATACAACACTAGAATAGCATAGCAGAGTAAGAAAAAAGTGCTCACCAATTGAAGGGTAAAAAATTTGACCAATCCTTCAATTGGTACTCAAGTACTTTTTTCTTTTTTTTTCAAGTACTTTTCGCCTAGCAGGTAAGGCATCTGCACTAGCAAGCAGGAGGTCGTGGGTTCGAATCCCACCTGAGCAAGCATGTGATTTTTTTCTCACGTGCTCTCACAAGCACTGAGTATACAGTGCTCATCCACGTCGGTGAAGGGCAAGCCTAATTTGCATATTACTTTTTTCTTATCTCTTCTATGCTATTGATTATCTTCAGTGCTAGGCAGTTCCTCCAATTCCAACACTATGTTTAGAAACTGCTCAACAGATTTTAGGCCCATGGAGTTCTTGCAGATGATTAAATGCATCTTCAAAACTAATCCTTGAACAATAAGACTCTTGCAAACAGAAACCCCGAAAAAGCAAATTGCAGCTTATTGGATGTACATGTATGTACAAGGAATGCTAAGTATCAATTGAAAGCATGCTATATTTGGGAACTGCTAAGTAGATTTTAGGTCCATGGAGGGATTTCAGATTATACATACATTTTTCAGATTGAAAAGTCATCGAATCCTGTAAACGACTAATTGTATGATTGAACGCCAGACCCTCGTGCATGTCATAAACAAAAACCTATTGCGGCAAATAATAGCTAAATAATGCTCTACATGTTTTTAGGATTATTGTATCAATTGAAAACATGCTTTCATCTCTGCCGATGGGTCCATATTGTCGGACTGTGTGATTATTTCAAGCATTGCTTAACAAGTTGTGCTGCCGCCGTGTCTGGGTTCAGGCATGTTCACAATCAATGCATGGCCCTTGATCTCTTCAAATTGTGACAATCATCTCACAAACTCATCATATGTGCTTTAATTCTAAACGTACTTGACAAAATCAAGTAGAAGTTGGAGGAGAAATAGCTGTACTTGCTTCTTAAGTCCAACAGCATCAGCAACATTAACCTAACTGGGAAAATGTACCCGGGTACCCTTTTGAACGGTCGGATAACCGGGTAACAGGATACAAACTGCAGCCTTACCTTAAAAATTGGTTTCAGATGTTATTGTAGGTGCGTACATGTTTACATGACTGGTAAAGGGATTGCTGAGATGAACATGCACTTGTCCTGTTTGTTTCAGGCACGAGTTCAGTGATCCCGCTGATCCCAGTTTATACTACATAGGGACATGGATCTGCAAGATCACTAATCACGTGCTTGAAACAAACATCCCCTGTAGTACAGAAATTAGCATTATCTGCCAACATGGCCAAGTTTAATTAAGTGTTTCATGACAAGTGTACAGCAGGTGTTCATATCATTACATTTTTTCTCGCAAGGAGAAATTCAATTTGGAATTTTTGTTTGTTTCCATAGAATGCTGAACTTGGTGACCAAACAGGGAGCTTCGTCGGCCAACAGTATCGGTGTCATTGGTAAGTTTCAAGTCGTCTTCTGAGCCTAATTTCATGGAATCCTTTACCGTAAGCAAAAATTCTTCGTTTACAGTAGCAGACTTATTTTGCTTACGGTTAAGGCCTAATGGGAGACTTTTGAGAACCGGTCTTCAAGTCAATAGCGCACGAGCACGCACAACAGCGCTCGCGCAAAACAACGCGCGCATGCTCACAATTGCGTGCGTGTGCGCTGTTGACTTGAAGACCTGTTCTCAAAAGTCTCCCATTGCGTATTTCAGAGGAGAGTTTTCTTTCTTGCTGTGCTAAGCAAGAACTAAATGCAGGATGCACATAATAGGGCGTTAGCACAAAATTATTCAAGGTTAGCCTAGAAATTCTTCACTAAACCGATTAAGTACCGAAAGTCTTGCCTACGGATTTCAGGAAAGAGATGTCAAGTGTAGCATTACCCGTAAGCCAGAAAATAGACCCTTTACGGATTCCCCCTGCACCATTCTACACTTCACTTCACACAGTTAGCCTCAAATGTCTTCTCTAGCTAATTAATAACAAGGCAAATGACACCTTAGCAAGTTTGCAATGCTTTGAAAAATACATGAAATAAGAAAATGCCTTGCTTATTTGTGAAATAGAATCTGGTAAGCAAGGAATTATCAGCTAAGATGTAAGCTCTGATCTACTGGATTATATTATGTACTTAGCAGAGGCACATCCATGAACTTCGGTCCAAGTGTTGAATACAGTGCAGTGACTTTGAACGTGTATTTGGCAAGCTGCGAAGCAGTGCGAGTCTATGTAATACCGATTTCTGTCCAGCCGTTCGGCCGCCCGCATGAAATGTTTAAAGTTTTTTTTTTTTTTTAGTTTTTCAGGCTTCATATTTTTGGGAACATAATAAAATTCATCTCTACAACCTAAACAGCCAAAAGTAGAGTTTAAACTCTTGAAATTAATTATTTTATTCCGGAAAATGTTTACAGTTTTTTTTTAGTTTTTTTTATTTGCTATCATGTTTGTAAAGTCCTGCACGCTAATTAAATATTCAAATGACTGTCACGTGGCTAATTAATTAAGAATTTTAACAAACTCAGCCTTTTCAGAAACTTCAGCTTATAAGCTTTCTTAAGATACCTCATATAAGCTAGAAGATTAGAAAAGATTAGGAATAAACAAACTTACTACACTTAAGCTATGGAAGGACGCCGATAAAGAATGATAATAAAAACCAGAACGAAAACTAACAGCTAATTATTTATAAGAACGTTTGAAACCTTTTCTGACCGTTTCTCATTGTTGTATTCCATGGTCTTACGCTACCACGTGGAACTTTGGAGTCACAGCGATCGAACATGTAGTGGATTGCGCAAGCCCTACATATATATAACTACGCAGTAAAAAAAAAAATAAAAAAATCCCGACCTACCTACCCTTTATTTTTGAGCCTGTTACGCCAACTTAATATTTTTTTTTTTAGGCCTAATGATAATTGTGGTTGGCATAGCAATCATAATGTCCCTCAGGATGAACCTCAGGGTCTTACTTGTAGTACACATGTCCAGGTTCAAATCCCACCAAAGGCACAATTTGGTTGTTAATCCCTCCGTGATTGCATCTGGATTCCCAAGATATACTGTCCCAGGGCTTCCGTACGTTCCAGTTATCCTTAGTATATACATCTAAGAAATCATCAGTGTACTGCTCCGGTTACAAATCAAGCATTTTTTTTTACGGGGGCTTTGGCGCCTAGATTCACAAAAGCATTTTCTGCCTGCCCTGCAGGGAACCTCATCAGCCCGTGACTGATAGATCAAGAGGACTTTTCTAGAACGTTGTCTCTCTGTTAATATTATTTCTTGGGAGGATTGTCAAATGTGTGGCAAGTTATTTTCCTGTAGGCTGTAGGCATACAGTAGTAGAAAGATGAAAAGATGAAAGATATTGATGAGAAAGCGATATACTGTACATCACTTTCACCAACAGGAATTTCATGTCTCCAATGACAGCCCTTTATCATTGTACCATTCCAAAACAGAAATCTACCTATAACTTACAAGGTATAAAGATGGTGATGGTAGAAAAACTAGAAGCATACCATTAAAATTGTTTTGCCTGGAATACTGTATTTATCCAAGAAAGGGTATTAAAACCAGTGACCAAAACAATTTTGATCTTCGGAAGATCAAAAATAATGGTGAAAAGATTTTTAAATTACTGTGGCCGTTTTCACAGTAATGTCAGTTGAAGGCTAGGCAATGAGTTCATAGCCTAGGTGTTAAATCCAGGGGCCAATTTCATAGAGCTGCTAAGGACAGACATTTGCTTGAGCATGAAAAGTCTTCCTTGATCAAACAGGATTACCGGGGTACCAACCACATTTTCATGTGATGTTTACTGACTTTTGACTTGTGTTCGGCCATTGTTTGCTGAACATAACATTCACAAGGATTTTTGGCTGGCATACTGATTGCATTTACCATGTTTTTTGGTGCTTAAGCAAATTTTGGTGCTTAAACAGCTCTATGAAATTGGTCCTAGGTCTCTTGGACCCTTTAATTCATCCACAATTCATACAAGACTATATAGGAAAAGCCTGTTTTGGCATAGTTTGGGGGGGCCTGTTTGTTTAACGCACAGGATCTCAGATTCTGCTGATCCGGATCCCATTTTAGCGTACCATGCATAGTAATTGGATCCGCAATTTTGCAATCCCGTGCATTAAACAAACAGGCCCGTGATCAGCCCAACGAAAAAAAATGTTGACTGATGAATTGAAAGTGCCTGCTGCGATACTGGATTCAAATTCACCCGCTGGCCCAAGCTGTTGTCTAGTGTCTTTTCAGTCACACCTCTCCAGACACTATTAATGACTAGCGTCTGTATTATTTTTTTGAAGGCCGTAAATTCTAAACTAGCGGATCAGTGATATTCATTCACATTGATGTCATGATTGAAGGTGTAATGTGAAATTGTTACTTGTACATCATCATGCCATTATATTAGCATTCAGTGGTTACCGGTATGTGTTGATTCTCACACAGCATTGATGTACAGCATCTTGGGACTTGGCCTGTCCTGGGGACGGGGTACCGAGGACGAATTCAACACGATAGGTGCGGCCACGGCCACGGGACTTCTCTACAAATCATCAGGTATTCTTCTAATTCTCATCACTGTTTCCCATATCTCTTCAATTCTCATCTTGCGCTTCTAATCTTTGGTTTTCACACTTTCTTACATTCATCAAGTTCATCAATCACTCCATTGACTACATTAATGTATTGTTGGAAACATTCCAATATTTTAAAGATACTATCATACTTTGGTAGCATACCGAAACGGAAATCTCCACAGATGTGCCTATAACTTACAGGGTATAAAGATGGTGATTGTAAAATGTTTCTGCCTGAAAAACTGTATTTATCAAGAAAAGAGTAAAACCTATTTAACGAAAAAAATGTTGACCTTTGGAAAAACAAAAATCCTGTGAAAAGATTTAAAAGTACCGTGGGATTTTTTCACTATTTTATGAAAAATTCGGCACCATATGGGACTGAATATTTCACAGATGACTGCTACTGTTTCTTTTTTGATAATTTGGCCATGAATCTGCATTTCTTCGACAAATACAGATACAGTAACAGTCATCTGTGAAAATTTCAGTCCCGTACATGTACATGCCATATGGTGCCCACTTTTTGAGAAAACTGTGAAAAACAGCCACAGTATTTGTGAAGTCTTTTCTCTTTTATTTTTGATCTTTTAAAAGATCAAAAAGATTTTCGGTTGTCGTTTTACTAATTTCTGGACAAATACACCATTTCTGACGGAAAAAAAATTTTAATGGTAAGTTTCTACCACCACAATCTTCATACCCTGTAATTTATACGTAAATCTGTGAACATTTCTGTTTTGGTTTCTTACCAAAGTATGATACTACCTTTAAGTCAAATGATTAGCCTATAAATCCTATAAAAGCCTATAAACACCGTACACTGCAGAGAGACACGTGATCAATTTTTGGCCCAACCTGGTCGAATGAAAAGAAAAATTTTCAAAAATGGAAAAAATTTGATTCCTTGTGACATTCCAACATGGAGAAATGTCCGCAGACTCCTCCTTTGCTCCTCTGATCTTATGGACCCACATTTCAATTCCACCGAGACTCCGCCCCCCCCCCCCCCCCCACGCCCCCCCCCCCCTGCCATACCCTCAGAATCCGGTTATCAGAGATGAGTTGATAAGTGGATAAGTGTTGATTTCACAGACTCCAGTCCCCTAGACACCTTCAGTTCAATCATGTTGATTCAGCCGCTAGTCTTGACTTTACTGAGACTTCACTTCCACCGGGAAGGGGGCATCATGTCCCCCAGCAAATGATACAGTTGGACCAGTGACTCAGCTGTCAAATTTCTCAGACTTCTTAACTTCTTAAAGGGCATGTACAGCATTGGTTACAAACCAAAACAGAAATGTTCACAGATAATGATAGAAACATACTGTAAAAGTGTTTCTGTCTGAAATGCTGTATTTATCCAGAAAAGAGTAAAACCATTATACACCAAAACATTTTTGATCTTGGAGAGATCAAATATGAGACAGGCTTTCCCACACAATTCGGCAGTTTTCTGCTGTTTTCTACTGTTTCCAATGATCAATTGAGCTGAATATTTCACAGGTTTGGCTTTCATTCCATGACAAATTGAATGATGAGCAGCCTGCAGCTGCTCTGTCACCTTTACCAATGTTGTACATTCCGTTTAAAGTCATAAGTTCAAATCCCTCCTTCAAATTTAAGGATTTTTATTCATTCATCCGTGCATTTGTTTTTTAATCATCAAATAACCACGAGGGAAACTGACTGAATTTAAAGTCATTGAAAAGTGAACAAAGAAAATTGACTGGAATGGGATTCGAACCTGCGACCTAATCTTCAAAGGTAATATCATACTTTGGTTTTTATCAAAGAAATGCAAACAGGAGGTCACCGGTTCGAATCCCGCTCCAGTCAATTTTTCTTTGTTCACTTTTCATTTGTTTTTTAATTAGAGACCGCGAAAACTTTTCATCTACTACGTAAGCTAATTGCCTTGTATTTGTTCAGTGAGAAACAGTACAGTCCTTACGTTTTTTGGGAGGAGATGTAATTTTATATGAATCAAGTAATAAACTTCTGCTAACTGCTTCCCCCCCTTTCATGCCTTTGTAGTCTGGCAACTTGGATCTTGCCTAGTACCTGACCCCTCTGTGTGTGACCAACCCCCCCTCCGATTGTCCTGATTCCCTCATCCAATCATTTGTGTTTCTATTCACTTGCATGTTCTTGTCCTTCGTCATTTTGCCTTTGAGAAAGATTACCCTGCTAGGATCGAAACGCCTCAGGCCCTCCGAACTCTAAGCATTTGATATGAATCAAACAGACATGTAGCCATCAAGTCAAGCACTGGACTTCGTGAACATCGACCTGTTTTCATTTTCTGGCATATTTGAAGCCACAACCTCTCCGCCTCCTAAACTGTGCATTCCTCGTCTGCCATATCTCACGTAGACTTCAGCGACATGTTTCAAGGTTACAAACATATACTGTCGTGCTATAAAAGTACTACAAAAGTCACATTTAGGTTTTTGGTATTATTGTCCGTTAACTTATGACTGATAGTGATCACCTCCGAGTGTTGTCGAGAGTTTGGCGCCACGTGATTGATTTTTGAACCATTCGTGTTTGTCTGGTTTCCTCAAGTTGTGTCGCAAATCTTTTACCTCTACTTGTATGTATGTTCCTCTGACCTTTTTTATCTGGGTCACCCTCATTTCGAGGTGTCCGAGCATGAAACTGCATGTTTTCTGCTCAATATCACCAGTCCACTTAAAATGCAAAACAGAAAATGTTTTCTGACGGCTTTCTCTCTCGTTCTTTTATATCTCTTTGCTGATCTCTGTCACTGCCGAGTGCTTTCTTTCAATCGCCTTACCTGGGATCGTTTTTCATCAAACTCATCGTAACTTACTATCAATCGTAAGGCTTGGGATTGCATTGCTGCCCGCCCGCCCTACGTGGGATCATACGATGGGTTATCCTTCTTAACTCAAGTAACGATCGATCGCAGGGCTTCGTGAAATCGACCCCTTTTGCATACTTCTATTTTCAGCTCCACTGAGCAGCTCCTTACACCCTTTTACCCTGAGTGCCGTAATTTTATCCTTTACAGAGTAAAGTTTTGTTTTAAAAAGCCAAAACAGCATGAGAGTTTGGCTGAGTGGCGGTCAGCAGTATGAAAAAAGAAACTGCCGGCCCTTGAGCTGCATGTATGGATAGTACATGTTTGTGTATTTTTATTTGAAATTAAGATTTTTTCTCACTATATTTTCTTCTATTTGTTTTATTTTTGTTTTTGTTTTGATAGCTGGTTTGAAGACAATGGCGAAAGGGGGAGCGGTGGGATTAGGGCTGGCGTCGGCGTGGTGCCTGTGGCAGAATAGAGACCGTCTGAAATCGTATAATGTGCAAGGATTATAAACTGATAAAGGACATGGGCTGAGCAAAATAGCCAGTGGTTTTAAGAGATGGGTTGTCCTGTCCTGTCATGGAGCTAGAATGATTCCATCTCAAACCTCAGCGCTTGAGGTGAACTTGATTGACTGCTCATTTTAAGACATTGGGATGTGTTATCGTGGACTGGAGTTGTGCTTAGTGAGGAGGATGTCCTGCAACCTTCATGACCTTTATTGATCTAATTTACCTGCTTCTGGATCCCAGAATCCACCTCGAACCTCATTGCTTGAGGTGAACTTGATTAGCTGCTGATTTAAGACACTAGGACGTGTTATCGGGGACTACACTAGTACTTAGTGAGCAGGATGTCCAGGAACCTTTATTGATCGTAGTTGACCTGCTTCTGGAGTGTTCTGTATGTTGGATGGCTGGCGTGCATGACCTGAATCTCAACTAGCCCATCTGTCCCTCCATCCGGCAGCGAAGTCAAGCAACTGTGATTGTACCTCCTTAGAATTAACAGTATTACTTTGTATGATACAGAATCCAGATCTTGGTCTCGACCCTGTCATTGACCATCTTCAAGACTTACTTGACACATTCTTAATTATGATATTTTTAAGCAAATTAGCCAGCACATTCAGAACCATGATTTCAGCCACTTCAGGAGTACTGCATTGTATAATACCAAGGGAAGTATGGAGACCTTATGTCTTCTGCTGAAGCACCAATGTTTTGGTATGAACCGGGTGTACGTACTGTAGTTAAATAGCCTTTGTAAAATCAACATTGTGCATGTCTGGATGTGACATAGGGCCTATACGAAATGAGGATTGAGGCTAGGCTTGGGATTTATTTTGCTACCGCCATTTTGAGTCCTAAATGTTGGGCTTGAGATACATACATGGCGAAGCTGGAGCTTTTCTTCAGCTTTGTTGTGTGGCCCAATCTCTTCGTTTGGTTTTGTGGGCCTCAAGTGGCGGTAGCAAAATTAGTCCAAAGCCTAGTCTGTAGCCTGGGGTTGTTTTCACCGAACTCTTCGTAACTTACTATCTATTGTAGGACTTTTGATACATTGAAGCCCTACGTGGGATGGGCGCACCACATCCTTCGTATCCTTCGAGTTATGATCGATCGCAGGGCTTCGTGAAATCGACCCCTGGTTACTTAAAGACCCATGTTGCCACCACCTTTAGTGTCAGCCATACATGTAGCTCCACATGGTCGACACATGTTGCAAGCTTAGTCCCTCTCAGTCACCCCTGCCCATAACGTACAGTGAATGGATTGTTATCCGAGTATTGCTAACAGTCACCCTAATCTATCATCATTGGTTATAATATCAATCAATCTTCACCAATGCCGTCTCTTTTCGGTCAGTTATTTCAAAGTTGATTTTGAATATTGATTTCTCTTTCCTTATTTATACATTTTTTAACACTATTACTTACTTCAAAGTTACAGCTTGACTTTGGTGTCACTTGACTTAAGTATCATACTTTGGCAGCATACTGAAACAGAAATCTTCATAGATTTACATATAACTTACAGGGTATAAAGATGACCGATAGAAACATACCGTTAAAACTTTTCTGCCTGGAATGCTGTATTCATCCAGAAAAAAAGTTAAACCAGTGACCAAAACCACTTTGATCTTCAGAAGATTATAAATGACGGTGAAAAGATTTTAGAATACCGTGGGTGGTTTTCTCAAAAAGTGGGCACCGTATGCATGGTATTCGGGACTGAAAATTTCACAGATGACTTCTTGGTATCTTCCTTGATATGTTTCTACCAGCACTATCTTCATTTTCCTGAAAGTCATACGTAAATCTGTGAACATTTCTGTTTGGGTATGTTTATACCAATCCGGTATTGTACCTTTAAAGTCTTGCCAGTACAACTCTGGTGGTTTTTACACAAACATGACAAATTAGAATTCCTGTATTAATGAGTCCATATATCATGACGTCACTAACAGACGTCACAGTTTGAAACAACGTGTTTGTCCTCGCCTATGTATTTCATGCCATCATCTGTTTTTAAAAGAGTGTTTTTGTCATTTACTGCATCATTAACCAGGCTCATGTATGTAAATATTTAATGGGATGACCTGCTTCTATTAAACCTAAGTAGAAAGGCGTCGCATTATTTGGAAAGGAATTTGCATCTTATTACTTTCATGATGATTGTTATACACGTGTGCATTCAAAAGACCAGAGAATGAACTAGATTTAGGAGAGAGAAACAACAAATTACGAACACGGTATAGAAATATCCTGGACTGATCTCGAGGGAGTTTGGATGACTTGTACATTGTTATGCCGTGAATAGACTCAAGTAGGATGTTAGGAGAGGAAATCCAACGTCCCATGGGTTATTTTGGAAGGGAAATATTCCTGCAGATCAGAGTTATATACGCTTCTTGTTCACTGTGATGTGGTAAAATGCCGTCTATAAAGCCCTGGGGTAATTTGGTGGGGAGACCTATGAAAGTTGGATGAATCCAGCTCTTATAGAATGTGGTAAAGATATCTTTTTCAAAGTATCCCGGATATTATGTCCTACTGGTAAATCACTACAGCTTATGTCGGTGTGCTGTTCTTCATCTTGCAAAGCTTGGAAATCCCATTCAAAGGGAAATTGTACCCACAATAGATTGAGAATTAAGCGCTTGAAACCACAGGGGAGTAAACGCCTACTTATTTTTATTAGTACCAGCAATCAACACATAACAAAGAGCGTTTACGAAACGGAAGCGTTCCCTTCGAGAAACAGGCATGCAACTTTTCCTCGGATCAGCTGATTTCCTCTTTTTTCACTTCACTCTTATGCCATTGAAAAGTGAAAAACACTGTACAAAGTATGTTAAAGATTGGAATTTCCTCTTTTTTTGGAAAGTGCAAGTTGCATGCCTGGAGAAATATAACGCCAATTCTAAAAGAAAATGGGTACCAGACTATTTTGAATCCAAGCCTCAGTTTGATTGCACTGCTTCGAATGCAGGATGGATGTTATGGCCTCGACCTGGTGAGAAGATTATGTCACCTGTCTTTATGTCTTAGACTTTGTAGTATAGTCAGGTGCCTGGGATTCCATTCTAATACGCCTGGGGCCAATTTCATAGAGCTGCTAAGCACAAAAAATTGCTTAGCACAAAAATGGCTTGCCCAATCAAACAAACCACCTCTGAAAATTCGATTTGATATTCAATGTCAGCGAACAACAGCCAAAGAACAATTGCTTGTGATACACAACACATGGACATGTGGTTGTTAATCCGGTTTTTATTTAGACAGAAATGTCATGCTTAGCGAATTGTTGTGCTAAGCAGAATTGTGCTTAGCGAATTTTTGTGCTAAGCAGCTTTATGAAATTGGCCCCTGGATTGCAACTGTCTTTTCCACCTTGTCCAGTTGATCAATGTTTCATACCAAGGATCATTGCTCCCATGGGAACACTGCCCTCTATCTATTTGTTCTAACAAGTTTCAGTCATCAGTGAGAGTCAAGAGATGACACCTCAACATCAGAGCAAAATGACCATGTGTCATCGGCCTGTCCAGTTTATTCCCCCTTAAAGGTTGTATCATACTTTGGTTAGAGACC
>CAXARH010000025.1:0-23049 GCA_963971285.1 Astropecten irregularis | reverse complement strand
GAGTGAAGTGAAGGATGTCATAATTGTATACCTGTTATGATGACTGTCTTTCCGTGTAATCGTACCTCCCCAGTGTAATACACACGCCTGGCAAACATACCACTTACCAGTAGTACACTCCGTACACGCCCACCAAAATAGCCACAACCACTCCCAGAAAACCGCTGCACAACTCCATGATGAATGTCCAGTATTATTATACTAGGCCTATAAGTATGTAAACAAACCAAAGATATTGTGGCGGTCTCTCCTCCGACGGCGCACCCGGGCTCGCCCTCCGTTGACCCAACGAGCGGTAGTTGTGTAACTTGAGGCAGGTCCGTTTCGGGGCAGTCTACCACCAGGCGCTCAAAGGTCCAACTCTGATCCAACTGATAAATTAACAGGCCAAACCTCACTCCCAGCAGGGTAATTAGGCATAGACGGGAAGATAGACTCAATGAACACATTGATATCCAGTACCGTATCCCACTTTATTATGAACTTCAACTCTCCTATGGATGGCGCCTATATTGGTTTGATTAACTCCTATTCTGGTTTAATTGGCTCCTATTCAGGTGATCGTGAATTACTATAGCTAGGCTAGGAATAATCAATCGTACAGTGATTATAGATAATCGGAATAAGTTCTCGTTATATAATTAGAGCACACTGATTTGACTAATAGATCTGATGTAGATTCGCACTCACACTGGGCGTCAGAGCCGGTGTCAAGACTGGTCACAACTGACTGCAACTAATATCTGGTCTGCGACTGTCTGCTTCTGTCTGCTACTGTCAACTACTAGTGTCTGCTCTCTCAACTGGCAACTGGCAACTGGCATCTGGCAGTGTCTGCTGGCAAGTGGCATGGTCTCAACCACGCACGTGGTTTTATATACCGCATGGCCCGGACGGGGGACGCAACCCAATCCCGTGTCTTCAACACCGTACCAGTAGACGTCCGGTCACCACACAGCCACTTATTATGGGCTACTTATTATAGAGGGCGCCCTATATTTCGCTACATTGCCGGGCACCAAGATTGGTCAGTCCCTGGCCAAAAATCTGAAATCTAAAAATGCGAAATATAACTCCTTAAAACTTCAAAGTTAAACTTTTTATACAATCTCAAAAGTTGGCGCCATCCCAAACTTAACACAACTTGTCTTTTTCTCCTAGACAGGCTTAACAAAATCTTTCAACGTTTGCTTATAAAAGTTACAGGATACAGACTTCAAAACAAAAATATATAACGCTAAATAGAACAATGGCTCTTTTTCTCAAAAACAGTCAAATACAAGTTTACATAAGTAACAAAACATGCTCGCGACGCACTGTCCCTGAGTTTCGGCACAGCCTACAACTCCTCCATCACTCCCATCATGAAGTTGACGTCAAAGGTGCGTGTCGTCTTGTCTTTTGTTAGCTTTTTCCCATCCTTGTAGACAGATCGGGAGGCGGTCTCCGTCACCTTGTTCACCTTCCCCAACATGGCCCGCTCCAGTTGCTCCTGTGTAGGAGACGGTCCGGCTGCTACCCCTCCATCATCTGGGCATCGCACTAGGCGACGAATGCGGCTGACCTTGGGGACCGAGGTTGACTCCTCTGGTTTGTCGACCGGTATAGGCCGCAGGTACACCACCTCGTACTCCCGCTTCACATCACCGCAGATGGTCTTACCTTCTTCAGCATATATGTAAGCCTCTCGTACCTCCCTGACTCGTACGGTCTGCCCAGGCAGAAGCTTCTCAGGCAGCATCGGCTGTAACCAGGCTGGAATGGATCTCTTCACCGTTGAAGATCCCTGGTCCTCGATCGTTGGACATAGCAGTACCCCGACTCTCCTTCTGCAACAGCTCCATCATGCTCCGTGCCTTTCCACTGATCGCCAGTTCAGGAGCCTCGTCTGTTACCAAACTTTCCTGGTCCCACATCATGGGCGTTGGAGGGAGGTCCAGCACGGCCACCTCAAGTGGGCTCACCTCTGTAGTGCACACCTCCTCTTCTCCTGCTACTTCTGGAACACTAATCAGGTCATCATTCAGGGATGACTGGGCTTGTTGTGTACTGGGGCCCTGACATGTCGCTACCTGTCTAGGCACGTACATCTTGATCCCTCTTACAGGAGAGATCCATCGGCAGATCTTCTGGGGCTCTTGACACCGTGCAGCTTACAGGCGATTTAGCTTTCCCCTTCTTCACTGCAGCCTCCCCGGCAAGACCCCGATCACGCTTCCGTGGTTTCTCATATTGAACTACAGCCTTCCTTGGCTTCTCATGTTGAACTTCAGCCTTCCTTGGCTTCTTAACTAACGGCGCCTGTCCAGGTGACGAACCCACCCTCCTGTCTCCCTTCGGGGACCTCGGTGATCCCGAATGCTGCTTACCTGCAACACTATCACTGTGCCTCTTGCGGCTCCGCTCCTCGTATGTCTCACTTTCAATTTGCCTCACCAGCTCCTTAACTCTATCTGGGTGATGCTCCCGGTAGTGTGCTCCCAGGTTGTCCTTCCTACTGTACTTGTTTGGGCATCGAAGGCACCAGAAGTGAATTCTCGGGCCATGCTCTCCCTTCCTATGACGGTCCAGGCTCTTCCGGAGCAACCACACCTGACATTCAGGGCACTGCACCTTCTTCTCCTCCTTCTGCTCAAAAACTTCCTCCTTCTTCTCGTCTCTTCCCATCTTTCAGCCTGAAAGACACAAAGAATAATCCAGAGTTACATCTAAAGCTACTCCTAGTGCTAGTTTAGACTCCTACGTCTCCACCTTTAACGTTGCCTGAGCACTAACTCAGTGTATGATAATTCGCTAATCCCTGCTACCCCTTCCCTGGTGGCAATTCTGCTACTTTATGTAACGCTGCGGCATTATCCGCCTTCTTGTTGGGTTACGTCGCAGCGCCTGTGGCATCTGCATGTCGTCTTGTTGCTCCGACGGGCCTGATATATCATCAGTGTTCACAGTCTCCCGGACAGGAGTATTGAAGCTCTCCGTCTCGCCATTGATCATGACATCTGCTGGTCGCGGAGGAGAGTTGGGAGGTTGACGCGCAGACATATCCTCGACATCTCCACTCGGAGACACAACGCCCTCTCCTTCGGCTTCAGCTCTCACTTCTCCGGTAGGCAGTGCGACTTCAGGTCCAGGTTCTGCACTAGTGACCCAAGGCTCCAAGGTAGGACCCTTATATGGCTTCAGGCGATCATAATGGATGACCTTCATCCGTCCCCGCGGCTTACGCTGGATCCTGAATACCACGTCCGACAACTTGTTGACAATTAGGTAGGGACCCTCCCACCTACGCTGTAGTTTAGGTGATAGTCCTTTAGTCTTTGCAGGATTATGCAGCCAGACAAACTGCCCCTCAGACAGCTTTCCATCAACCACATGTTTATCGTAGTTCTTCTTCTGGCGCCTAGCGCTTTGTTTGAGACAACCTCTCGCTCTGTCATGCGCGGATCTGATGTCCTCTCTTAACTGGAAGGCGTAGTCGGTTCTGATGTCCGCACTCTCCTCTGCAGGTAACTCGGTTGTCAAATCAATTGGCAGCCTGACTTCACGTCCAAGCATCAACATATTTGGCGATTCGCCTGTGGACTCGTGGGGCGTTGACCTGTAGGCGAACGTAGCCAAAGGAAGTTTGGTGTCCCAATCACGTTGGCGCCTGTGGGGCTCAATCATCAAGGAGATCATAGACAACAAGGTTCGATTAAATCTCTCTATCATCCCGTCGGATTTCGGGTTGTACGGGCATGTCCGCGTCTTGTCGATCCCCAGGATGCCGCACATCTCCTTGAAAACCTCAGACTCGAAGTTCCTTCCCTGATCCGAATGCAATTTGTTTGGAACTCCGAACCGACATACAAATTCCTCCACTAGCTTTCCCGCCACTGTCAGTGCCTTCTCATCTTTCACCGGGTACGCTTCCACCCACTTACTGAAATAATCCCCTACTACGAGGATGTACCGGTTTCCTGCTTCAGTTTCTGGAAGTGGTCCTACTATGTCTAAGGCTATCCTCTCAATCGGTGCTCCAACTATTAATTGTTGCAAGGGTGCCTTCCTCTTCCTCGCAGGCGACTTCTTACTAGCACAGATATTACACTGCCTAATAATAGACCTTACATCAGCTCCCATGCCTGCCCAATAAAACCTCTGACGAACCTTACCAAGAGTCTTTTTGACTCCCAGGTGCCCACTGGATTTCCCTGCATGCAGTTCTTCGACTAACTCCCTTCGGTAGGTGCCCGGTAGTACCACCTTCCATTTAACTTGACGACCATCGTCGGACTACTCCCATCGCCTATACAGGACTCCTTCTCTGACCCCTAGGTGGTCCCATAACAACCAGTATGATTTTTTCGTCACAGAGCTTGGAGTGAGATCCTCCCAGGCTGGCTTTGCTCCAGATTGCTCCTTGGCCTGAAGTATCCACCTGATAGAATCATCGGCTATCTGTGCTTCCCTCCACTCATCTCTGGAAATGGCAGGTTCCATGGCGACAACTCTTACGGCAGGCTCCCTTACGTCTATCTCGTCATCAACTGCTCCTTCGTTTTTTCCCTCGTCAGGCTTAGGTGGCTCTGCCGCCCTCCCGCACTGAGAACAAGGCTTCCGTGACAACCCGTCTGCATTCCTGTGGGATCGTCCCGCACGGTGGATAATTGTGAAATCATATTCACTGATTACCTGCAACCACCTGGCCATCTGCGCTTCAGGTTCCCGGAAATTGGTAAGCCACCTCAGTGCACCGTGGTCCGTTCGTACGGTGAAATGTCGCCCATAGAGGTACTGCCTAAATTGCTTTAGGAATACGACAACGGCAAGGAGCTCCCGCCGAGTCACACAGTAGTTGCGCTCCGGTTTACTTAAGCTCCGACTAGCGTAGGCGATCACCCTTTCTTGTCCGTCTAGTACCTGAGAAAGCACAGCCCCTATGCCGGTGCCACTCGCATCGGTGTCCAAGATATACTCTGCATTTGGATCTGGATACGCCAAAATAGGCGCTTCCTGTAGACACCTCTTCAGCTCCTGAAATGCTCTCTCTGTCTCTTCATTCCATTCAAACTCGCGGCTCTTCTCAGTCAATCGGTGTAACGGGCGAGCAATGTCAGCAAAACCTCTGATGAAACGTCGATAGTACGACGACAAGCCTAGGAAACTCTGGACCTCCTTCACGGTTTTGGGGGTAGGCCACTGCTTTATCGAGCTAATCTTTGCTGGATCTGTTGTCACCCCGTCACCTGACACTTTATGTCCAAAATACAGGACACTCTTCTTGAACAACTCGCACTTCTTTGGTTTAAGCTTTAGCCCCGCTTGTTTAAGGCGCTCGAACACCGTCTCCAGTCTGGTGAGTTCATCCTCGACTGTCTTAGCGAAGACGATAACGTCATCTAGGTACACTAGCAGGATCTCCCAATGAAGCCCAGCTAGGACCCTTTCCATCAGTCTTTCGAAGGTAGACGGGGCGTTGCAGAGACCAAAAGGCATCACACGCCAGGAATACAGCCCTCCACGTACCACAAACGCTGATTTCTTCTTCGCGTCCTCGTCCAACTCCACTTGCCAATAACCTGATGCCAGGTCCAAAGTGGAAAACCACTTCGAACCTGACAAGGTGTCGAGAGAATCGTCAATTCTGGGAATTGGGTAGGCGTCCTTGATGGTTACACTGTTAAGGCGGCGATAATCTATACAAAACCGTTTGGTGCCGTCTTTCTTTTTCGCAAGGACCACATTAGACGCCCAGGGGCTATCTGATGGCTCGATGATGTTGCCTTGAAGCATCGCCTGCACCTGACGACTAATCTCCTGCTGCTCTGTGGTTGGGTAACGCCGTGGCCGCTCCCGTATAGGTGTTGCATTGCCTGTGTCTATTTTGTGGCGTACCAGACTAGTCCGTCCTATGTCACTATCCCCCTTTGAGAATAATTATGTCCTGGTATCTCCTGAGCAGGTCAGCAATCCTAGAGTGATATCTGGGATCCACTCCTTCTTTACTTCTCTTGAACAGGTCCGATAGATGTCCTGGCACATCCTCGCTCGCACTGATTTCAGGCGGCACCACGGGTGTTTCTTCCACTTCATCCTCACACACTGGCGTAAGGAACCCTGCCATTGTCCCTCGCCTCAGCACGCACTGTCTTCTCCCAGGATTGAACACCCGAATAGGCAACACTTCGTCAGTCGCCTTCACCAATGTTCGTGCCATTACGAGCCCCTTGTCAGCAATTTCACCTCTCTCCGCTGGTTCCATCATACCCAGTCCAGTCATCGTCACCTTCCCAGCCACGTGTCCAGGGATAATCGCCTCGTGTCCCGGTGGAATATTCGTCGTTCTCTCTACGACCACCCTAGCACAAAACATGTGCCCTTCTGTGTCGGTGCACTTCACTCTTTCCCCGTTTATCTTCAATTCCAGCGAGTTGAAGTCCAGACAGCCTCTGGTTTTTGCCAAGAAGTCCATGCCAAGGATTCCTTTCAACGCGCCTATCTCACCAAACACGACAGTCAACGGTAGATCAGTCCGCCCAACCTGTACTTCTACGCAGGCGCTCCCCATTGTACGAAGAAGACTACCATCGGCTGTCCGCACCCTGGAACCCACAGTCACCAACATAGGCCTCTTCCCCGACTCAATTTCGTAGTAGACAGCAGATGACAGAACCGTATCCGTGGCGCCCGTGTCTACCAGTAAATTCACCTTCTGGCCCCTTACAACAGCTGGAACGTATAATCCGCTACTCGCATTAGCAACCCTGGGAGAAACAAATAATCCATCCGTACTGACAGCTTCTGTTACATTTTCTCTTTCTCCACTTCCTTTGTCTCCTGTTGGCCCTGGCTTAACTCCAGCCTCCTCTCGGGCCCCTGGGTAGGCTGCTGGTCGTTTCCCTGCTTCTTCCACCTTTGGACGGCAGGTCGTCTGCAATTCCTTGCGAAATGTCCCCTTCCTTGGCACCGGTAGCAAATCACATCTCCTAGCTCGCTTTAGCCCGCTTTACTTGTAGTGGTACTGGCAGGTGCGCGCCGATTTATCTCTTCCATGTGCGCTTTCATTTCCTCCTGTGCCTTGAGCATGTTTTCCTCCATACGGCGGAAGTTCTCACTCATTTCCCGGAAGGCGGCCTCACGATCTTCGTCCAGCATTCTGGCAAACTTTGGTCTCCTCCCTTCTCGATTTTCCTCTATCTTGTGGAAGCTCTCCGTTGCCATTGCGGCACTCACTGCTTCCTCTAGTTTGGAAGGGTTGCTTCGAAAAATGCCTTCCCTGATCGCCTGGTTCTCAATCGCATCAGAAAAATGGCCCCTGGCCAGGCGGTCGCGTCCCTCCTCTGTCAGCTCTGGATATGCCAAAGCCGAGAGCTCCTTGATGGATTGTCCCAACTCCTGAAGAGTCTCTTCAGAACCCTGCCGCCTGTGGCGTAACTCCATCAAGTGATTTTCGGCGAGACGTCCCGGTCCAAATCTCTTTTCCATACTGCCAACCAACTCGTTATAGGACTGGCTGCGACCGGTGTCATTTCCTAGTACCTTGAGCGCTACACCCTGCAAACTGGCTGCCAGGAAAACCTTTGCCTGGCCGTCTGTCCATCCATTTGCCGACTTGCACGCCTGGAAATGTTGTAAATAATCCCTCCAAGGTGTCTTCCCGTTGTAGCGATCGGGTATGATATTTGGCCGCCGTGAGACATCACCACCAACGGTCTTGTTCATCACCCTGTGTGTACTTTCCTTAGACGGAGACCCTACGCCCAGGCAGGTTCCAACGATCCCCTGTTCAGGCTCTCTGTAACCACTGTCACCGCTACCACGTCCAGAGGTCGAGCTGCTCGATACTGTCAATCCTACTCGGCTACCAGCCGTCCGACGGTTACACTCGGGTGTAGCTTCAGTCGGCATCATGGGAAGTGGTGTGCTTGTAAATCGTGTCCGTGGTTTTGGCGTTGGTCGCCCGTCACCAACCCGGAAACTCTGCTTCAGGATCCGTAACTCCGTCTCTAGTAGCTGGCACCTTTCTTCCACCGTTAGCCTATCGCCACCTCGTCTATCCACCACCGGAGTCACCACGTCCTCATCGAAGTCTATGAGACACTTTTCCGCCATTCCGCCTAGTATAGGAGTTGTCCCACTAATTAGGTGATATTGCCAACTAATTAATTATACACGTTGATCAAAGAATTCCCGATGGCGCTAAAGAAATGATCGTGAGGAACTCTTTCATAGGTTGCTAGGACTTTTATTGATAACTAGTATAACGCAGCATGATGATCATGTCGGCGGCCATGTTGGTAGTGAACAGCATGGAGAGGTGGTGCATGCTGGGTAGTAATTATGTTCATGAGACTAGACTTGATACAAGTCTGTTAGGCAGTTCGCTACATCCTCTCTTCTAAGATTTGTTTTGTTAATTGAATAAAACAGCTTTAAAAAAAAACAATAATAAGTTTTATCTTGTGAGTTTGTGAAATGAAGGCTGGTAGTTCAAAGTCCAAGTGTGTCACTAATTCAAGATCATTTAGCAAAGTTCAAAAAACAGTTCGTTACGTAAATGTAGTAAAGATGATGAATTACAATCCTTTCCTCTAGAAAAATGGTTTAAACTTTAAGTCAAAGTTTTGTTTAAGTGAAATCCAAAACAAAACACAAGAGAACATGCAAATAAGTATGAGTACCGAGATAGACTGTCTCGAGTACTTGGTGCGTGTTCAAGGGATTATTCTGCCCTCATCTTTGAAGTGAACAACACACATGAAGTAAGCAAACTATTTACATGTATAATGAGTCCATGCAGTCAGGGACA
This sequence comes from Astropecten irregularis, assembly GCA_963971285.1. Classification (NCBI taxonomy): domain Eukaryota; kingdom Metazoa; phylum Echinodermata; class Asteroidea; order Paxillosida; family Astropectinidae; genus Astropecten; species Astropecten irregularis. Next base: position 14,258 of record CAXARH010000025.1, on the reverse strand, counting down.
ATCCAAAGTTATCAACGGTAAGTTGGGATCAACAACAAATCCAATATGGGCAAAGTGAGAACAGTTACACAAAACTGCTAAGTGTATCTAGGGTTCGGCTTGGAGATACGGCCGGAACGAGTCATTACTGGTTGTGGCGGAGGCGTTTGTTGGATGGTGGGTTGAGGCAGTGGATCCTGTGGAGGTAGGTCGAAGTCGCGTTGACGACGTTGCTGTGGGGGTGGCTCATGGACAGGCAAGAGGTGTCGTCGATTGCGGCGGTAGAGTGTGCCTTTGGCATTGACAATGTATGATCTGGGGTTGGCGGAATGCTTGTGGACAATTCCGAGTTGATCATGTCCTTTGGGAGACTGGAGACGGACGACCTGGCCTGGTCGTAGTGGGCGAAGGGGCTTGGCAGTCTTGTCATAGGATGACTTCTGCTGTTGGCGTCGTTTGCGGAGTTGTGCTGTGACGCGTGTGCAAACCGAAGGTTTAAGGAGAGGCGTCGAGGTAGGGACAGTTGTGCGAAGACGTCGTGACATGAGACGTTGTGAAGGTGAGCCAAGCTGTGGGTTGGTTGGGACATTGCGAATGTTCAGCAGGTTTCTGTAGAGGTCGGAGCCATCGCGTTTTGTCTTTTCGAGGAGTTGTTTGGCGCGTTTGACTGAGCTTTCTGCGAGGCCATTGGACTGGGGAAAGTGTGGACTGCTGGTTGTATGCTGGAAACCCCATGACTGTGCAAACTGTTGGAATGCAAAGCAATCAAATTGCCGTGCGTTGTCGCTGATAACAACACGGGGAATTCCATGGATGGAAAATTGTCTCTTTAGTACCTCAATGACTGTGGAGGCACAGGTGTTGTCGAGCGAGGCAAAGTCGAACCATCCTGAGTAGGAGTCACCAAGGGCTACGTAATCCATGCCATTCCACTGGAATAGGTCAACTCCAATGAGTTCCCATGGCAGGTTGGGTGTCGGGTAGCTTTTCATTGGCTCTTTCTGTTGATGTGCTTTGGTCGCGTTGCAAACTGTGCATCCTGAGAGGGACTGTTCAATGTCCATACACATTGACGGCCAGTAGACCACATCTCTAGCTCTGCGTTTAGTAGCCTCGAGACCTGGGTGACCGTCATGCAGAATTTTGATGTATTCTGCACGGAGTGACTGTGGGATGACAGCCTTTTGTCCCTTTAAGATGATACCGCGGTCGAGAGTTAGTTCATCTCTGAACGCGAAGTATGGGCGGCACTCTGGTGGGGCATTACAGACATGCGAAGGCCATCCACGACTAATGACATTAGTCAAGTGTTGCATGGTAGTGTCACGGGCAGTTGCTTCCTTGAGCTGTTCAAGTCGTGTATCAGATATTGGCAGGAGGTTCATGACTTCCAGATCAAAGTCGTCAGTGCCAGTCGTTGACGTCGGTGCGCGTGACAGAGTGTCGGCTAGGAACAGTTCTTTCCCTTTCTTGTACACGAGGGTGATGTTGTACTTCTGCAACCGGAGAAGCATGCGTTGGAGGCGTGCTGGGGCACACAGCAGAGGCTTTTTGACGATGGTCACCAGTGGTTGGTGATCGGTTTCGACGATGATGTCTTTGCCGTAGATGTAGTCGTGAAACTTGGTGCAAGCAAACACAACCGCGAGCAGTTCCTTTTCGATTTGTGCGTAGCGTTGTTCAGTATCGGTCATAGTACGTGAACCATACGCGACAGGGGCACCGTCTTGGAGGCAGGCTGCTCCAAGGCCAAACTTGGAAGCATCACATGTGACTGTCACAGGTTTGTTGACGTCAAAGTACTTGAGTGTCGGTGCGTTAACGATCTTGTCCTTGATCGTGAGGAATGCTGCATTGTGTTGGTCGAGCCAGCACCAATGGGTGTCACTGCGGGTGAGCTCGCGTAGCGGAGCTGCTAAGTCGCTTAGGTTAGGTATGAACTTGGCGAGGTATGTCACCATGCCGAGGAAGCGTTGTAGGGCAGCGACATCGTGTGGAGGAGGCATGTCGGTGATCGCGCTGACCTTGGCGGGGTCAGGCTGCAGACCAGTAGCGGTGAAGACGTGACCGACATACGAGACTTGTGTGAGACCAAATCGGCACTTCGCGGGGTTAAGGCGCATGTTGACTTTGCGAATGCGATCGAGGACAGTTTTGAGGTTTTGATCATGTTCGACTTTAGTGCGTCCACCAACAAGTATGTCATCAACGATGATGGAGCATGGCAGATCGGCGAATATCTGCTCCATGGTTCTCTGGTACACATCAGAGGCAGAACATAGTCCATAGGGCATGCGAAGGTAGCGGTATCTGCCGTATGGTGTGCTGAAGGTAGTCAGCAGCGACGATTGGTAATCCAGGGGGATCTGCCAAAACGAACATTTGGCATCAAGCACGGAGAAAACAGTGGCGCCATCCATTTTGGCGGCTACTTCCTCTACAGTTCGTGTAGGGTGGTGTGGACGTTTCAGTGCTTGGTTAAGGTCACGAGGGTCAATGCACAAGCGTATGTCCTCGCTATTTTTCTTGTGCGTCGCAACCATGGAAGAGACCCAGTCGGTCGGTTCGGATACTGGAGTAATCACACCGAGGGTAGTCATACGTTCGAGTTCGGACTTGACCTTGTCTTGCATTGCTGCAGGGATGCGACGTGGAGGCCGGACGACTGGTGGAGTATTAGGGTCTATGGTCATGGTGTACAGGACCGGTAGGCACCCTAATGAGCTCTCAAACAGGTCTGCATAGTCTTTGAAGACTTGAGGTGATGTAGTGTCCGTTGAAACATGGTATACTGAGTTATTGACGGACAGCAGGCCTAAGCGAAGGCAATCGGTCAATCCTAGTATGGCTTTCACTTCTGCATCAACAATGTGAAAGTCGATCTGGTAATCAGTCTTCGACGAGTCGATGCGACATGGCAGTGTAGCTAGTCCAACTGTGTGGAGCTCTGTTCCTCCATAAGCGATGAGCTTGGTTGATTTGGAACGATCGATTGACTTGGGCGGTGCGATGACATTGTAAACCTTCATGGGCAGGACATTACAACGTGCACCAGTGTCAAGTTGGACAGGAACATGTGTGCCATGCACGGTAAGCGTAGCGTGGATGTCGTGTTTCAGGTTCAAGGTAGTATTTTCTACGGCTCTGACGTAGAAAAGTTCTTGGTCATCTGCAACAGGTTCATCTCCCTCCGAGTGTGTATCGGGGTTTACTGTGTGGATCTGGCGGCTGCTTCTGCAGTAGTCAGCGAAGTGATTCCGCTTGTTACATCTGTGGCAGGTCTTGCCGTAGGCTGGACATTCACGCATCTTGTGAAAGGTTCCGCAATTTCCACATGGTTTTCTGGGCTGTTGATGCTGTGCAGATTTACCGCGTGTGGATGTCTGTCGGTAGTTAGGCTTGTTGGAGCGTTGTGCTTGTTTCTTCTTGAAAGCGTGGACACTGGATTCTGTGGTGGCATTGGAAGAGGCTGACAATAATTTAGCCTGGTCACCTGCGAGCTGCATAGATTGGGCGAGCTCTACTGTGCGCTGGAGGTTGAGTTTGTCCTCAGGTTGTGAGAGCAGGGCTTTCTGGATTCTTTCATCCATCACACCACAGACAAGCCGGTCTCGAAGCATTTCCTCGAGGTTCTGGCCATAATGGCAGTCACTGGCGAGTGCACGTAGTGCAGCTAGGTATTCGGCGATTGATTCACCGGATCGTCGACAACGACTGTTAAATTGGAAGCGAGCAATGATGCTGGACTTCGTCGGCTTGAAATGCTTCTCTAGTGTCTGTACGAGTTCCTTGTATGTGGCTTCGTTGGGCTTTTTAGGCGCCAAGAGATCACTAATCAGCTTGTATGTTTGGGCACCCACGATGGAGTTCAGTATGGCCCGTTGACGTTTGGGATCAGTGATGTTATTTGCCGCAAAATATTCGCCAAGGCGATCGGTGTAGGTGTCCCATGTTTCATTCTTGTCTGAAAATTCTCCTATGTTGCCGAAAGTGGCCATAGTTCTGGTAGATTAAGATAGGAATATCCTGTACTTACTGACACCATAAAGAAATGATCGTGAGGAACTCTTTCATAGGTTGCTAGGACTTTTATTGATAACTAGTATAACGCAGCATGATGATCATGTCGGCGGCCATGTTGGTAGTGAACAGCATGGAGAGGTGGTGCATGCTGGGTAGTAATTATGTTCATGAGACTAGACTTGATACAAGTCTGTTAGGCAGTTCGCTACAGGCGCCAATCCCACTTCTGACACCAATGTGGCGGTCTCTCCTCTGACGGCGCACCCGGGCTCGCCCTCCGTTGACCCAACGAGCGGTAGTTGTGTAACTTGAGGCAGGTCCGTTTCGGGGCAGTCTACCACCAGGCGCTCAAAGGTCCAACTCTGATCCAACTGATAAATTAACAGGCCAAACCTCACTCCCTCCCCAGCAGGGTAATTAGGCATAGACGGGAAGATAGACTCAATGAACACAGTGATATCCAGTACCGTATCCCACTTTATTATGAACTTCAACTCTCCTATGGATGGCGCCTATATTGGTTTGATCGACTCCTATTCTGGTTTAATTGGCTCCTATTCGGGTGATCGTGAATTAGTAGCTAGGCTAGGAATAATCAATTGTACAGTGATTATAGATGATCGGAATAAGTTCTCGTTATATAATTAGAGCACACTGATTTGACTAACAGATTTGATGTAGATTCGCACTCACACTGGGCGTCAGAGCCGGTGTCAATACTGGTCACAACGGACTGCAACAAGACTGAACTGGTCTCTGGTCTGCGACTGTCTGCTACTGTCTACTACTGTCTGCTCTGTCTACTACTCTCAACTGGCAACTGGCAACTGGCATCTGGCAACGTCTGCTAGTAACTGGCAACTGGCATGGTCTCAACCATGCACGTGGTTTTATATAGCGCATGGCCCGGACGGGGGACGCAACCCAACCCCGCGTCTTCAACACCAGAAGACGTCCGGTCACCACACAGCCACTTATTATGGGCTACTTATTATAGAGGGCGCCCTATATTTCGCTACAATATCTTATAATTGGTTAGGTGTCATTTTTTACAATAAGTGAATATCTACGGAGCCCCTAAAGGGACATTTTGTGCGCACTAATTATTATTTTTTTAATTTTAAGGCCCATTTGTTGAAAAGTTTGTTTTTATCGAATGTTCCACTCATTAAAGTACCTTGAGTTGTAACTAAAATTATTTATTATCACTTTACATCTTCGGGGAGGGGATTTCTAAGTCTGCCCCTGTACATCTTAGACGGGAGTCACGGGACGCAAATAGGCCTATAATTTTTATTATTATTATTCAAGGTTCTTTGTCAGGGCATGCAACTTGGACTTTCAAAAAAAGAGAGGGAATTCCAATCTTTACCATAATTATTTGTACAGTGTTTTTCATTTTTCAATGGCATCAGAGTGAAGTGAAAAAACTGAAGAGGAAATCAGCTGATCCGAGGAAAAGTTGCACGCCTGCATTGTACATATTATTTGTTGTTTTTATACAATTAATAACCATTCCTGTAATTGGCGATTGTGTCGCTGTTGGATATGGTGAATAAACAAAATAATAAATAGGCCTAAATAATATGTACCACCATACTGAGTTTTAGGGGAATAAACTGAATTGAATCAAACTGGTATAATATCGAATGACGCGCCATAATGTCACGCTACAGGAGTAGATCACTACATAATAGGTAAAAAAAGAAGCCATGATTAAATATCGCTTTTTTTGTAGTCAGTATCTTCAAAACAAATATAGATAATTATAGATATAGGGAAGCATTCTTTTATACATGTATGCTGTAAAAACAACCAATCATTGCACTGATCTGGCTAAAAGCCCTCATTATCACACCTTTTGGATTCGAATTATAGGCAATATCATACTTTGGTTTTTATCAAAGAAATACAGATTCATGGGCAAAAATATCACGACAGAGATGTTAGGTATTTCTCCTTCTAGACAGTTTCCGAGTTTAGGCCCTTAAACTCGGAAAGAAAACTGCAATTCTAACGGTACAGCTTATCTTGTTAATCCCTATGTCAATAAACAAAACCCTGTTATCAGATCGTAAACCACTATGGGGCCGTCCATAAAGTACGTACGCACGAAGGGGGGGAGGGGGGGGGGTTGTTACCGATGCGTACGCCATGCGTACAGGGGGGGAGGGGGGGTTAAGGCCAATGCGTACCGTACGCAAACGAAAAATTTGCATAGCATTATCGCGCGAAAAGAGAGGTAAAAAACGTGAAAAAAGCACCGGGATTGTTTTGTTTTTCCTTTGTTTTCTTATTCAACATGGTAAAAAATAGTAAAATCCATCTGTAAATGTATAAAAACCTGTTAAACTTTAGTCATTCATTTCAGAATTTGAAAGTGAGGTCCCAATAACGGTACCGGCCCGGATTACGGTGACATTTTAATGATGCTAAAGCAAGGGACCACGAGAAGTGAAAAACGTAATGTGGAATGCGTATGCGTACAGGGGGGGAGGGGGGGTTGGGACCACTGCGTACGCCATGCGTACAGAGGGGGAGGGGGGGTCAAAAAAGTCGGCATTTCGTGCGTACGTACTTTATGGACGGCCCCTAATCCGGCCTGCCCTTATCAGCCGAGTAACAATGCAGCCTGTTTACATACACACAGCATACACTCACTGGATCCCATAGCCAGTCATGCATGTCGATGGTTGAAACAAGAAATCTATTTCTACCTCCATGGTTGAAACATAATAATTGGCCCTAAAGTAAGAGCATTATTGGGGAAGAAATTTCAAACCTAAGTATAAAAATGTGTCTCAGTCATACTGTAGGCCTACCGTTCTATAGTGTAGTCTTTGTGACGCTTGCTTGGCTTCTTTCTCGCATCGCGTGTGATGGTATAGTTGGAATTTCGCCCATCATTAGGTATAATTAATATTGTTATAATAATGTTTTTATATTAATATGTTTACGACTGACGACTGGTAACTCAATTGTTTGTATTTCTAAACAACATCGGGTCGGGCATGAAGCTAAAGCACGTGGAATTGCGCTCGCTCTACTCTGCCACTAGTCAACAACCCGGCGTTTATAATAAAACTGGTCTCGGTATATGAGTCTGTTTGTGTGCCATAGATGTAAGCGGTTTAGCACTGCATTCAAACAACAAGTACAATGCACCTAAACGATTCATTACGTGTTGAAAACAGTCTAAGCAGATTGCTGCGCATGCGTGGTTGTGTTGTCAAAACAGCATTTACGTTGGTAACTATGATAAGGAAACGAAGGAGAACACGGCATATATAATACAAGCAACCACCACGTGGCTTGCCTTTCATGAATGGTGTTATAACCTTTTTCGCTGTCTATAAATTCAAGATTATTCCCATATCATTTCTGCAAATTGAAAAGAAGGATATAGGCCTACCATTTACCATTCTAGTTCTACAATAGTTTAGGCAGCTTTCTTTACATAAGTTAATAACCAAATATGCGTTGCCCTTTTCTGAATTTAAACATCGTTAATTTGGTGTATGTGTTCACGGTCAAAAGGAATGTACCAGGCTTCTTCCTTGTCGTTCGCGGTACGGTGGCCTACTACCGGCCGCAATCGGAACCACGATCGGGCCAATACTCGACCAAATTTGAACGCTCCCATAGTGTGGCCTAGATCCATCCCGATGATTCACGGGTACAGACCTACCGGGATTTTGTTTTTGGTAGATTCTGGTAAAATGTATGTGATATGTTTGGATTACACATCACCAGCCAGCCTTTGTTTTTTAATCATTGTCCACTGCCGGTCGACGTGTTTTGTTTTAAACGCATACCGTAAATCGTTGCCCTGGCCTTTATAGAACGGCCGGCATGGGTGTCAGTGCTTCCGCTTGAGGAACAACATGACCTTTTTTTACGGCCGGTCAGTTAAAAAAAAAGAAATATTGGCCAATATGTCTCAAGGCAACCGGATCAGAAACAGTATCAACCATTTTATTTTATTTTCTAACTTCAAGACTATCCGATGATTTCGCGAACTGTTATCCATGCCGCCCATGATCAGAGCGCTACTTGACAGCACAAGTCATGTCCATGTACATGTACTATGTACGTACGCGTCAATTCTGGTCTTCATGACTGAAGCCTATACGTGCGCTGGCCGTGCTGATTTCACTGTGCTGTGAGCATGTGCATTAGGCTTGGGCGATTCCAGCATTTTCGGAATCGATTCCGATTCCAAGTTGGAATCGCGATTCCAGTCGGAATCGATTCCATTTTTCGCCGGCAAAAATAACATTGAAATAAAGGCAAACTCCGGGGGTGACGTACGCACGAACGAGTTCAAGTTCGTAAGAATTCAGCAAGGCAAAGGCATTTGGACAGCGGCCTAGTAGCCACGTTGTCTAGTAAATAGTGGTAGGTATACCGGCACCTAAATCCCCTCGTTTTTCAGTATTGCCGGCAACTTCTAAATGCAAAAATTACGTCATCTTATTTTTGTCATCAGTCATACTACGCGAAGTATAGTAGGGAATTAGTGGTCATACATCGCGAGTCGTTCAGCCGATAATTTTCTTGCCAATCTATAATTTCTGAGTAATTTTAGTTTGTGATAATCTTACAAAATCCACATTTTATTGGCAAGAATTTAATTCAATAGCCTTGAAACAACATAGCCCAAACATAGGAATAACATTTTCTTCGCCCGATGCCGCACCCAGAGGAATATCCATTTATAAATTCATTACCGAACCAAACAGTTTCCGACGGCGCTGCGGGGACAACTTTCCTACCTTTTGGTTTATTACTTCTCGAGTCAAAACTATTCCATTGAAATAAGATTACGAAGGTGAAGTCGAGTAGGGCCTATCTACTTTTTCATCGGCAAAAATGGATCGCAGAATCGTCGACATTTTAAGCAAGAAAGTCTACGTCTTTTCTCCACATTTTCGTCAACCTCGAAAGATGTTTACGTTGCGTTCCTTGGATGGTGCCCGCGGGACGCTACACCATAATTTGGCAACCCATCAACGGAACCAGCGCGCTGGTTTTCAGGCAACCACGTGCAAGCTTGTCAGTGAATACACCGATCCAGTAGGCATGGCAACTGCCGGACAACAACACACGCACCCAATGTATCATGATTTCCCACCACCGAAAGCACCTCTAAGGCAAAAAAAAACACGGTGCAATTCCGCTCAGCCAGGGCATCGCCAGTCAGAAATATAATAAAAATGCAAACACCATTTGACCATGGTTAAGAATAAAAATCGGGTTTGTAATTGTCTTCCAAAACAAAAGTAAAATCAACGAAAAATGTGTATGTAGTAAAGAATTTTATCGGACAAAATGGCGGCAATTTGTCTGATCTTAAATAGTGCGTTGTGATTGGGCAATTTGTCAACAGGCGTGGCCTACTTGATCGGTGCGCTGTCACAAAATGTTGTGTCCGATAATATTATTGGACAATGGACACAGCACACCACATGCATACGCGTACCACGTGGCCGCATGGCCCGGTCCATGCAGCAGCAATGCATCCAGAAAATTCCAAGATAGGTAACCGCGCTGCACCATTCTAAGCATACAAACGTGCACCAGCGAAGTACACAGTGGCAAATTTGCAATCGGGCCGGAAGTGCAAGCGTACTTGTATGACATGTACAACGTGTGTGTTTGGTGCAGTCAAGTTGCGCTCGGTACCGTGGGTTTCGGCCGGCCTCAGAGCAGATTCGCGGTAAGAAATGTGACTTGTCACGCTGAAAAAGTCATCAACTCTGACTGAATATTCTGTAAGGTTTCCGGCACCAAATCAACGCAAGATTCCGGAACGAAAATGCACGTAGATTGAGACCAGAATCTCACAGCCATGTATTTTAATACGTCGCTGCAACGATCGTTGTCGCATGTTTTATAAACTTTTCCAAGTAATCCTTCAGAGCTATGCATCAATTGATCGTGCAAATTCGACAAAACAGACGGTGCCGCACGCAGTTTATAAGTTCTGTGATGTGTTAATCAGCCAGGATTCATTTCTTGGAAGAATGCAATCGTTTCATTCATCGTTGGTTCAATCGAACGACCCAAGAATCGCTCGGCGCATTTTGGAATCGAAACTAAAAAACACAAAATCGAAAAATTCACGGAATCGGTTCCGAAAAAAAATGGAATCGCGATTCCGATTCCAAATTTGGAATCGATTCTCATCGATTCCAGCGTGGAATCGCCCAAGCCTAATGTGCATGTGATGCCGCGTTGCACACAATTACATGTACATTGTGCAATGACTATGCTTACCGCTTCCGGCCAACATGACTGAAGCTAGCAGCGTACTGGGCTCATGGATTGGGTGCAATAATTCCAGACTACATGGAGTAAGATCTGATATACATTCGCTAAGTGCACGTTAATTATCGTGGCTATTACGTTGGGCTTGGGTACTAGTTATGGAAATTTCCAGACAGCGTGCTGACTGTTTACGTCTTCTCCAAAGTGATCTTCGCTTTTTTTGCACGATGGTTTTTGCACGATATGTTTTCATATTAAATTCGTAAAAGTGTGTTTCTACCTGGACATATGGACAAAGTAACCAACCGAAATTCAAGTAAGATTTATTTGGTCAGGAAAATGCAACTGACGCGTCATGACCGTAAGCCTAACGTTACTTTGGAACATCTTCAACATGGAGTTAGAAGGACGGTCAGAATATTTTACGGGGATCCCGATCGCGATCGGAAGGCTTTTTACGATGTTTTTTTAGATCAAATATATGAACAGTGTGTTTCTACTTGGCGGAATGGACAAAATAAACGACTGTTATTTTTTTAGCATGAACCAAACGTGAGCTACGGTGAGTCCATATATTTTTTTGGTGTTGGTTTCGGTTAATCTTTTTTAAAAATTGGTAAACGGAAACGGTCAATCCGTGTGGGTTACTCTATATCCGAGTAAAAAGCACAGCACTATATTTGTTTGCTAATATTGCAAAATTGTTTTCAAAACGAAAAATGGACTACGATCTGGTATAAATTGTTGTTTGCGGCTACCCTGCTAATATTGAGTGCCGCTTTTGCATGGCTAAAATGAACGACTGTTGAATTGAATGCAATGCTTCACGCACAATTCTTAAATGAACGGTGATATCAGGAACTAGAAAAATGACATAACACTAAATACTAATTGATTTAATTGATAAAATCCTAAGTTCCTCATATTTAAAAAAAAAATGAAAGAAAAAATTAAAAATGTTTGTAGCCTTTGTCACATACATGGCAGGAAAAACTAATAAATAGTTTTGCAGCTACTGAGTCAGCTTGCAATATATTTTTGTGATCAATTCTACATGGGAATACTTTAAAGAAACACTTGAAATTGTACTCTTTTATACTGCAGACTTCTGCTACAAGGCAATTCCCATCAAGCAGCTTTTTTAAAGTGTGGATGATTCATGCACTTCCTATTGTATATTAACCCAGGCAAGATCAACCAATAAACAAGTTTGTTTGCATTAAGCTTGGATATTACATAACCCCTATGGTCAATGCAGTACACAATGCACACAGTCCATTTTGTTCTTGCTCTGATACTTAATGTTTTTTTGTCATTGGAAAATGAGAGGACTTTTTCAGAATGATTGAATGGGGCATCCAAGTTGCATAATTATTGTAACTAAGTCCCTCACTTTACAGGGAGCTAAAATTTGGGTGAAACATTGCTGCACCTATACCTCTTTACTCTTGGATCATGATTGTTTATACCTGATCCTCATATAGATCGGAGATATTTCTATCTCCATGCTCATACACCTGTTATGCTTGTATTCTCATTTTTGTAATTGATCCACAACTTTTCGAGAGCAAATTGACCGTTATAGAACGGTAATACGAATCTCTTACGTTAACTCTGCATGATTTAAAGGCACTATCATACTTTGGTATTACATACTGAAACAGACTGAATCTTCACAGATTAAACTATAACTTAATGATGGTAGAAACATACTGTTAACATTTTCTGCCTGAAATGCTGACTTATCCAGAAAAGAGTAAAACCAATGACCAAAAAGCATTTTTGAACTTTTAAAGATAAAAGATAAAAATAATGGTGAACAGATTTTTTAACTGTTTTCTCAAAAACGGTGGGCACCATCGTCGACTGTTACTGTATCTTCCTTGATCAATGAATCTGCATTTTGGACAAAAACCAAAGTATGATAAATTTGTTGTGATTTAATTCACCATCATAAAGATTCTGCCGCTGATCTCGCGAAATGCTCCTTGTATTTGTAAGTGCGTAACGAACGTAACGCTGGTTACTAGGAGTCGAGAACCAGTCAAGACATAATATAGATGTGCATCAGTCTATTTTGTGATAACCTCTACGCCACTTTTGTGAAAAGCTTTTGCATTTGCATAGCAGATCGTAAGCACAAAATCGAATTGGCATTATATAACTACATGTTTTAAGTACAGTGATTTCTTAAAGGTAGTATCTTACGTTTGGTAAGAGACCAAAACAGAAATGCTCACAGATTTACATATAACTTCCAGGGTATGCTGGTAGAAACCTACCGTTAAAATGTTTCCGCCTGAAATGGTGTATTTATCCAGAAATTAGTAAAACAACGACCGAAAATCTTTTTGATCTTTAAAAAGATCAAAAATAAAAGAAAAAAGACTTAAGAAATACTGTGGCTGTTTTTCACTGTTTTCTCAAAAAGTGGGCACCGTGGGACTGAAATTTTAACAGATGACTTTTACTGTATCTGTCTTGATATTTGTGCCCATGAATCTGTATTTCTTTGACAAAAACCAATGTATGATTGTACTACCTTTAATTGCACGTATGTTGAACTATTAATATTAAGCCAATTAATAATCTACGTGAGGTATTATGTGAACTCCGTCACCCGTTTATAGGCGCTTTCCACATTTCATGTTACGCTTTGGTTTTCAGAGCTTGAATGGAGAAAGTGCTTTTATCTTCCGCTTTTGTCCGTAAAAGTTACTGTGTATTTTCGAAGATTATTCAGAATTTCAATGATTCTCAGCATATAGTGTAACAAAAAATTCATTTTCTTCCTGTGAGGTAGTATATTGGCAAAAAATGCGTTGCGGAAAAACCGTGATACTGGCCGCGCCGTCACACGATTGATATTCAAGGCATGTTAATATAATATTAAAGTTAAAGTTGTAGTGAAGCATCTTCCTTCATGGTTGCAGAATGGTAGATTGGTGCATCTACAATTCTGCAGCCACTGGACTGCAATACATGTCTTCATATGGTATACCTTAGTACAGTACATGGAGCAATTAACAGTTTTATAGCTCCATGTATTAGTACACTGCACAGGGCTATGCATGTTTGCATGCATGAGCGCTTACAAGGATTAACAACCCCCATGTGGATATGTGTTTACAGAACTGCCTGGGATTAACAAGAGCCACTGTTTGCACTAAGGATTAAAATAGATAAGAGGGCTGAACATTTACCGTTAGAATTGCAGTTTTCTCTGACTAGTTTCTAGTGGAGGAAATACGTAATGCGGCTGAGGAGTAAGGGATGTATACAATTTAACCAGAACCGGGGGATTATTACTATTTTACAAACCGTCTAATAAAACCACAGAGTGTAGTAGCTTAATTTAGATGTAACACTATTGACCACAAACCACAAACTTGGTCCAAGTAAAGCCCCTATAGCGTAGATGTGTGCCGAACAATGACGTCATCATGATGTCATCAGGTGTCAAATTACTAGCAATTTAAATTTAAAATTCAAAATCTTTAAAAATCAACAAAAAAATCAACCGTTTGATATATTAAGTTCATTCCTTCGCTAAATGTCAATGTTAGGGAAGGTCTTTCTTTGCGACACATTGCTTGACCTCTGTGACCTCTGCTTCCGGTCAAACAGGAAGTAGCTCCTCATTTTAAAGTGGTAAGAGCTAGGATCATGATCCTTTCACCAAATATCCATGTTAGGCAGGGTCTTTCTTTGTGACACATTGCTTGACCTATGCTTGACCTCTATGACCTCTACTTCCGGTCAAACAGGAAGTAGTTCCTCATTTAAAAGTGGTTAGAGCCAGGATCATGATTCTTTCACCAAATATCAATGTTAGGCAAGGTTTTTCTTTGTGACACATACATATTTAGATCTAATGTTGCATGGATTCATAAATTACTTTAAAAAAACATGGAGTGGAAAAGCCCTATGCTCTGTTGCAGACAGACATATAGATCTGTAGTTCATAGACCGTTTGTCATTGCATT
>CAXARH010000024.1:0-54827 GCA_963971285.1 Astropecten irregularis | reverse complement strand
TTCTAATATCTGCCTGTGCTTTTTCATGGAGAGAGTAATAATCTTCTAAGATAGCGGCTGATTCGTTATCTAGGGCCTCATTTTTTAAAAACATGGGACCTTCTCCATTGAGAAGCCATCTGTGACTAAGTGAGAATCGAGCTTGCAATGAAAACGCTACTGTGATAGGAATTCTTGCTCCTTTTAGATAACGTGTGATATTGGAATGAGAAATTCCTAATTTCTTAGAAATTTCTATTTGTTTGACTCCTAGTGTTGTGATAAAAAGTTTAAGTCTTTCAGCCATATACGTTTTGTTTCAATAATTATTTAATCTTATCTATATTAGATGTTCATTTAATCTTATTTATATTAGATGTTTATTTAATCTTATTTATATTAGATGTTTATTTAATCTCGTTATCCATCAATAGTGGAATTGGGGTTATCTATTCATTTATTAGGTATATTAGTTTTATCTATTCATTTAATAAAACCGTCTGTATTATAATAATGAATTCTTATAAGTGCTTGTCAACTCTTATTTTTTTTACAAAAAAACAAGTTTAATTTAGACACTTATTTTTCCACTCAAGACATTGATTATTTGCTCTAAATGTAATAGAACTAGGGTTTTTTACACCAGAATGAGCGTATTTTATCCTAGAATGAGCGTATTTTATCCTAGAATGAGAGTATTCCTAGAGTATTTGCTGGGCTGAGTGTTCCTATTTATTGACGAATTTACTCTAATATATAGGATTTTTATAGAAATATATAGGATTTTTTATAGAAATTATGGAAGA
The DNA here is from genome assembly GCA_963971285.1 of Astropecten irregularis. Taxonomy (NCBI): domain Eukaryota; kingdom Metazoa; phylum Echinodermata; class Asteroidea; order Paxillosida; family Astropectinidae; genus Astropecten; species Astropecten irregularis. The sequence goes on along the minus strand of CAXARH010000024.1, from coordinate 54,042 downwards.
TCTAGCGATAGATCTGAGGTGAAGAGTGAATTTATTATCACCAGTAATGGTGCATGATTAGTTTTTTTATGCCTTTCATGCTTTTCATGCTTTTCATACTTTTTATGTTAGTGGGGTGTTTTTTTATGAATTATTTGCTCCTTTTTATAAGTTATTACTAGTATTAGTATTTATTTTTCATAAGTTATTTTACTGTGGGATAATGTATTTTACTTTACTGGGAGAGGTTTTAAAGCTATTTTACAGGGGAATACTGTATATATTTACTTTACTGGGAGAGGGTTTTAAACTACTTTACTGAGTAATAGTAGCAATATGTAGGCGTAGGGGTTGTAGCAATAGTAGGGGGTTTATTTGGGGTATTTTTTGTATGATAGGCGCTTATTCGCTTTCAAATAAGCATTCCTAATAAACATGCCTAATAAACATGCCTAATAAACATGCCTAATAAAGATTCCCAATAAGTATTCCCAATAAGTATTCCCAATAAGTATTCCCAATAAACATTCTAAATAAGCATAAAAAGTGTTTTAAAAGTGCCTATTGAGCGTTAAAGTGTTTTAAAAGTGGCTATTTAGCACTTATTTAGCGGGTATTTATCGGGTTACTATCTTAGTACAATATTTATGGGGCGTGAAATGTGAAATTTTTAACGGTATCACAGATCAATTTCATGGAACTTTCAGGTGTTTCGGGAATGACACCGTGCCCTAAATTGACAATCCAATGTGGGTGGTGGTTGAAAAAGGTTAGATATTGTTCGAGATATTCGCTGAGCTGGTCGTGTTTGAGATTGAGGGGAACTTGGGGGTTGATATTGCCTTGGAGGGTGATGAGAGGGGTGGAGGAGGCTTTTATAAGGGCTTCTTTGGCGTCTTTTAGGGTTAATTGATAATCTATGCCAATGGCATCAAATTCTTTAGTAGGTAAAGAACTGTACGCATTGGAGAAAAGCCGTGGAAAATAGATAACGGGGGTTGTTTTTCTGGTTGTTTTTCTAATCGCCCGTGCCAATCTCACTACATGGGGCATAACGTGAGAAAGATAGAGTGAATGAGGAATAAGCCCAGCCCAGCTTTCAAATATCTGAAAAACATCGATGCCACTTGAAACTTGCATTTTAGCGTAATAAATAGAACAATCTGTCAAATATTCCATCCACGTTCGAAATAATTCGGGTTCTTTTTCTATAAACGCTAAGGAATCGGTAAATGAACCGCCTTTTCCTTCAAAGAGATATAAAAATACGGTGAGGGGGCCTCCACAAAATCCAATGAGTGGAATTTCTGAATTTTGTTGTTTGACTAAGGAAATAGTATGGCTTAGCTGCTCTAGTTCGTGGGTATCGGGACGATAGGGATGATCTTCTGGACGAAGTGAGCTTGTTTTCAGTGGACGATGAATTTGTGGTCCTAATTTATGTTTGGATGAAGTGGGGTCAAAACGCGTGGTAAAGCCTAAGGCATGGGTTATGACGAGAATATCTGAAAAAACAATGGCTGCATCTACGCCTAGATCGGTAATGGGAAGCAGTGTTATTTCTGCGGCTAATTGTGGGGTCTTTAGGAGGGTTTGAAAGTCATGTTTAGCTTTTAAAGCCCGGTAAGACTTTAAACAACGCCCCGCCTGACGCATGAACCAGACGGGAGGTCTTGGAGTGGTTTCGTGACGCAATGTTTTAAGTAGGAGTGAGGATGAGACGCTATTTTTCATATTTTTTCATGTTTCCTTATAAATCTTTATAATTTCTTTAAACTTCCCAACAATTCCTAGTGATTTCTTAGCCTTCCTAGTAAATCTTAGTGATTTCTTAGCCTTCCTAGTAAATCCTAGTGATTTCTTAGCCTTCCTAGTAAATCCTAGTAATTCTTTAGATTTTCTAATAAATCTTAGTGATTTCTTAGCCTTCCTAGTAAATCTTAGTGATACTTTACGTTTCCTTAATAATTGCTATAATCCCCAATTCTTTAAAGTCTGGCTTATAACCATCTATAAGACACCTATAATTTCTTATACTTCCCTAACTCAATCTCTATATTCTCTATATTCTATAATCAAGTAGGATTTTAACGTGTATGGGATACAGATGTAAGGGGACTTGGGTATGGGACTTTCAATGCCTAGCTTCACGGCTTAGAGCCAATATTTAGTGCTAATACCTAGAAATATCTAAAGGCAATATTTAGTATCAATACCTAGGATTAATGCTTAAAATTAGTACTTAGGATTAGTACTTATAAATACTTAGCATTAATGCTTAGAAATACTTAGAATTAGTGCTTAGAAATACTTAAAATCAGTGCTTTAGCGGTACTATCTAGAGTATTTGCAGGGCATCCGTTAAATCGGTTAAAAGATCGGCCACTTCTTCAATTCCTATAGAAAGGCGTACAAGATTTTCACTCACTCCAAGATATTGGCGTCTAGCAAGCCCAGATTCAAAGAAAATAGTAGGTGCTACAGGAATCACTAAAGAACGTGTATCACCAAGATGCGTTGCCCGAGAGAAAATATTAAGGGCATTCACCATTTTAAGCATGTCATAATCTGGTTTAAGTTCGAAGGATAAGATACCAGATCCGCGTGAGAACCATTTCTTCATGCGTTCATGATGAGGATGAGAAGGCAGGCTAGGATGATAAACTTTGGCTATTTTAGGGTGTTTTTCTAAAAATAGAGCGATTATTTCGGCACTAGTGCTGATACGTTCCATTCTAAGCACGAAGGTTTCAAGTCCTAGTGATAACGTTGCGGCATTTTCTGCTGAAAGCGTACTTCCCATATCACGCATCCCTTTTTTACGAATTTGTTTCATAGCTAGCGAAGTTTTAGGGGAAGTTGTGGAAGCGGTTTTAGCTGAATCTTGCGAGGAACGTTCGGGGAATGAACTGGGAGCAATTATAGAAGAGGATTTTAAGGAGGATTCGGAGGATAAATTGGAGGATGAAGCGGTGGATGAATTAGCGGAGGATTCGGAGGATAAATTGGGAGAAGATTCGGAGGATGAATTAGCGGTGGATGAATTGGGGGAGGATTCAGAGGATAAATTGGGGGAAGATTTATAAAAATCATCGATATTAGGATTATCTTCCCAATTCATTGTCCCTAAATCTGTGATAGAACCACCAAGAGCAGCGGCATGTCCCCCTAGGTACTTAGTAAGTGAATGATGAGAGAAGGTAAATCCTAAGTCTTTTGGCTTAAAAAAATACGGGGTTGTGATAGTATTATCGACAATTGTAATGATTTGCCTATCGGCTGCCAATTTTTGGATATTTTCTAAATCTGGAATATAGGTTAAGGGATTAGAAATGGTTTCGAAGAAAATAATACGTGTGGTGGGCTTGAGTTTAGCTTCTATTTCCTTAATATCCGTCATATCGACGCAATCTAAATCTATTCCAATCCGTTTAAGCGTATTAAAGAGATTGACGGTGTTACCAAAGAGATATTTACTGCTAAGGATATGGTCGTTTTCACGGAGTAGGGCTAGAATAGGCAGTAAAATAGCAGACATTCCCGTTGCAGTACAGAGCGTATCTAATCCACTTTCTAAGGCATTGATACGGCTTTCTAGGGCATTTACGGTTGGAGAATTGGCACGTGCATAGGTAAATCCTGGATGATCTTCGGGAAGTCTGCCTTGAAAAGCAGCAATAAGTTCTTCTCCCGTAGGATAAGTAAAGGTGACCGACTTCTGGATAGCCGTATGAACCGCTCCATGTTTATTCTCCTTTGTCGTAGGTGAGTGGAGAATACGTGTGGTCATCCCCTTATAAATAGGAGTACCAGAATGTGATTGGGAGGATTTTTTACCTGCTACAGACATTTGCTTATGGTATTTGCGGTACTCTGTGGTCTTAATAACGATATTCGTTATTCTTATAAGGACCTTGAATGGGAACGTTGATATATTTAGCTTGTTTATCGGTGAGTACTTCTAATTTAGCAGAAAGATGCTCTAGATGAAGCCTGGCTACTTTTTCATCGAGTTCTTTTGAGAGCCGATAGACTTTATTCTTGTACTGGTCATGATTTTGAAAGAGTTCTATTTGTGCTAAGACTTGATTGGTAAAGGAATTTGACATGACTAAAGAGGGATGACCTGTTGCACAAGCAAGATTAACGAGTTTCCCTTCGGCTAAAAGGATAATTTCACGGTCACCAATAGTATATTTATCGACTTGAGGCTTAATGGTTACTTTTGTAGCTCCATAAACTTTATTAAGTGCTACTGTATCTATTTCATTGTTAAAATGACCAATATTAGCAAGAATAGTATAGTTTTTCATGAGTTTAAAGTGGTGTTCTACAATAATATCACAATTTCCAGTTGCCGTGATAATAATATCGGCTTGTGGAATAGCCTCATCCATGGTGAGGACGGGAAATCCATCCATGACCGCTTGTAAGGCACAAATAGGGTCTATTTCCGTTACAATGACGCGTGTTCCAGCCCCACGTAGCGATTGTGCGGAACCTTTTCCTACATCGCCATAGCCTGCTACAATGGCTACTTTACCAGATAACATAATATCGGTTGCACGTCTAATGCTATCTACAAGTGATTCTCGACACCCATATTTATTGTCAAATTTGGATTTTGTGACAGAATCGTTCACGTTGATAGCTGGAATGGGAAGTGTACCTGCTTGTTCGCGTTCGCTAAGTCTGAGTACTCCCGTTGTGGTTTCTTCGGTAATACCGATGATATTAGGAATCCATTCTGGGAATTGGTCTAAAACCAACTTTGTAAGGTCCCCGCCATCGTCTAAAATCATATTGAGGGGCTTTTTTTCAGGACCAAATTGCAAAGTTCGTAAGATACACTCTTTATATTCAGTTTCATTCATCCCTTTCCAAGCAAAAACGGGGACTCCCGTTTTTGCTATAGCCGCAGCTGCGTGATCTTGCGTGGAGAATATATTACAAGATGACCACCGTACTTCTGCTCCTAAAGCTGTAAGCGTTTCGATGAGAACCGCTGTTTGAATGGTCATATGAAGACATCCTGCAATACGTGCCCCTTTAAGTGGCTTTTTCTCTTTATATTCTTCACGTAAAGCCATAAGTCCTGGCATTTCTGCTTCTGCCATGTGAATTTCCCTTCTTCCCCACTCGGCTAAAGCTAAATCTTTGACAAGATAAGCTTTTTCTTGAAAATTGAGCGATGGATGTGTGGAGGACGTTTGAAAAGATTGACTTTGAGAGGTGGAATTTTGAGAAGGTGAGATTTTCTGCTTGGAGGATGTGTTCATGTGCTGCTCGCTGATATGGTTTAATAATACTACTTATTGGGTTATAAATATTGTTTATTGAGTTATGAATACTACTTATTGGGTTATAAATATTGTTTAATTGAGTTATGAATACTACTTATTGTGGTATCAATATTACTTATTGTGGTATCAATACTACGTATTGGGTTATGAATATTATTTATTGTGGTATTAATACTGCTTATTGGGTTATAAATGCTACTTATTGGGGTTAAATTTGGGTATGTTTTTTAATAGCGGTGATTTTATCTAGTTTTTCCCATGGATACTTGGAATTGGTGAAATGCCCGTAATTGGCAGTTTGCTGATAAGACCAGCCATTTGGTTTGAGGAGGGAGAGTTCTTCTATGATAGCTGCAGGTCTGAAATCGAAAAGGGTGCGATTGGTTAAAATGGCTTCAATGGCTTCTTCTGGAATTTTTGAAGTTTGGTAGGTGTTGACATTGATAGAGATAGGATGTGGGATACCAATGGCATAAGAGACTTGAATTTCACATTGTCTAGCAAGTCCCGCTGCCACAATGTTTTTAGCGGCATATCTTGCGTAATAAGCGGCTGAACGGTCGACTTTAGAAGGATCTTTCCCAGAAAAAGCTCCGCCGCCATGACAACCCATTCCACCGTAAGTATCGACGATGATCTTGCGTCCCGTGAGTCCAGCATCGCCATGAGGCCCTCCTATTACAAATTTTCCTGTAGGATTGATGTAAAATTGGGTTTTTTCGGTAATGAGGTTACTTTCTTGGAAAAAGTCTTTGATCTTTCCAATAAGCACGCTTTTAATCTCTTCATAGGGGAGATCATTAGTCTGGTGTGAGAGAACAATGGAGGTAATGTACTCAGGTTTCCCATTTTTATATTGGATGGAGACTTGAGATTTGGCGTCGGGTCTTAGAAAGTTGAGTTCTTCATTACGGCGTAATTTGGAGAAGTATTTTAGAAGATTGTGGCTATAACTAACGGGAAGGGGCAGGAAATCAGCACTTTCATCATTGGCGTATCCAAACATAATGCCCTGATCGCCGGCACCTAGATTATTGTCCGTTTGTTCCACTCCTTGGGCTATTTCTGACGATTGACCATGAAGGCGGTTAATATATTCAAAATCTTGATAAAAAAACAGGTATTCCTTCTGATCATAGCCAATTTCTTTCACCACACGGCGTGCAATGCTTTCAGTATCGATGTTTTCCCAGCCACGAACACGAATTTCCCCACAATTGATGACGAGATTGGTCGTCACCATGGTTTCACAGGCTACCCGAGCCTTTTCATCTTGTTTTAGAGCTTCATCGAGGATGGCATCGGAAATTTGATCACAAATTTTGTCTGGATGTCCTTCTGAAACCGATTCGGAGGTAAAGATATGTTCGCGATTCATTTTACTCATGGCTAGATCCTATATAAATATGAGCAGTTTAAATATGAGCAGTTTTGCTAAAATAAGTTCTTTTTAGATAGTTTTGCTAAAATGAGTTCTTTTTAGATGTTTATACTTAATAATTTACTGGAATGTACTTTTATTGGATTGACTGTACTACGTTTTATACGGGGTTTATTAGAATGGACTATAATAATGAAATATAATGATGAAATATAATGATGAAATACAATGATGGGCTATAAAATAATGCTAGGTTATATAATGGGCCATGATAATGCTAGGTTATAATGGGCTTTAGCGATGGGATATAAATGACCTTTATCCTTTATAGAATTTATTCTACGTTTATCTGTCCTAGGGTAGGGTATTTCATTACTTTTCACTAGAATTTTAGTATAGTTCTGTAGTATATATTAGTATATCATAATATATCAAAATATCAAGAATAATAGTTGTAAAAGTTAAAAAATAGTCGTTTTTTAACTAGCTTTTGTTAAAAAAATAATTGTTTTTTAACTAGCTTTTAGTCATGATTTTTGCAGACAATTGATGCTTATTTTTTTAAGGGTTTATCTTCGTTTTTGAAAGGAATTATACTCGTTTTTTTAAGGAATTAATGGGCTTTTATTGAGATTTGATAACTATTTTTAGGGGAAATGGCTTATTTTTTAAGGGAATTGGTAATTATTTTTGAATGAAGCAATAGTCATTTTTAAGGGAATTACAGCTACATGATTTTTGAAATTAATGTTATAATTTACTTTCATCTATCTATGGCTTATATTAATAAGAGTTATTGGTATGCTTTAAAATATTCTCGGGACAGTATTTAGCTATTTTGGGGGGGATGGTGAGGGAGGATGGTAGAGATGGCAGTATTTTGGGGGTGGTATTTGCGGGGGAGTTTTGAAAATATTTTGTTATTTTATAGCCTTTTCGCATTCGCTAAAGATAACGCATTCGCTAAAGATAACGCATTCGCTAAAGATAAAGTTTTCTGCTGAATGCCTTAAATAAGCTATTTTATACACTAAGTAGTAGTGTGAACCATTGATACGATAAGTAATATAGCAATGACCGTGAACGCAGAGAAAAAAAGTAATTGAACCGATTAAACCCAGCAAATCGCTTGAAACGATTAAACCCAGTAAACCCAGTAAACCTAGTAAATTGCTTGAAAAGAGTAAACCGATTAAATTAATTATAAAAGATTTGTTAAATATTTGTGAAAGTACTGAATATGAGAAAAATAGAAGTAAAGAATCCTGTTGTTGAATTGGACGGGGATGAGATGACCCGTATTATCTGGCAGATGATAAAAACAAAGTTTATTCTGCCTTATTTGGATATTGAATTAAAATACTATGATCTTGGCATGGAAAGCAGGGACCTGAGCGATGATAAGGTTACGGTAGAAGCAGCACAGGCTATTCAAAAATATCAAGTGGGAGTCAAATGTGCAACTATCACGCCAGATGAAGCACGCGTAGAAGAGTTTTCACTCAAACGGATGTACCGTTCGCCCAATGGAACTATTCGTAATATCTTAGGTGGAACGGTCTTTCGTGAACCTATTATCATAAAAAATATCCCACGTTTAGTCCCAAATTGGGAAAAACCTATTTGTATTGGGCGCCATGCTTTTGGTGATCAATATCGTGCTAAGGATATTATGGTAGAAAAGGGCGGAAAACTCAAATTAATTGTAGAAACGCCTGCTGGAAAGACCGAAGAACACGAGGTTTATACATTTTCTAAAACGAGTGGAATTGCCCTAGCCATGTACAATACCGATGAATCTATTCGTGATTTTGCCCGTTCTTCATTTAATCAGGCACTCACTAAAAAATGGCCCCTCTACCTTTCCACCAAGAATACAATCCTTAAAACTTATGATGGAAGGTTTAAAGATATCTTTGCAGAGGTCTATGAAAAAGAATTTAAGCCACAAATGGACGCCGCAAACCTTACGTACGAACATCGCCTCATCGACGATATGGTGGCAGCATGCCTCAAATGGAACGGTGGTTTTGTCTGGGCTTGTAAAAACTATGATGGCGATGTTCAGTCCGATACGGTGGCACAAGGATTTGGTTCGCTGGGACTGATGACGTCTATTCTACTTACGCCTGATGGAAAGACTGCTGAAAGTGAAGCGGCTCATGGAACCGTTGTACGGCACTACAGGAATCATCAAAAAGGGAAACCCACTTCTACCAATTCTATCGCTTCCATCTTTGCATGGACACGTGGCTTAGCTTTTCGTAGTAAATTGGATAATCACCCCGAATTGCTTGATTTTGCAACCCGATTAGAACGGGCGTGTATTCAGGCGGTTGAAATGGGAAAAATGACAAAAGACCTTGCTCTGCTTATCCATGGCGATCAATTAAAAGAAGAGCATTATCTTAACACCGAAGCATATATGGACGCTGTTTTAGAAGTTTTTAAAACTTTGTAGTGATTTTTCTTAAAAATTATTAGGAAAAATACTGTTTTTTCTATTTTTATCTACTTTTCTCTGTTTTTCGCTATTTTCTTAGTTGTTAGTTGTGAGTTGTGAGTTTGTTCAGCACTAGTTTTGTGAGTTTGCTCAGTACTAGTTTTTTGTTGATGGCTTAACGGTCATGGTCATGATAAAGTCTATTTTTAATGCTATTTCTATTACAAATTCAATTGTGCGAATGATAGTTATGCAAATGATAGTTATGCGAATGATAGTTATGCGGACGATTTTAGGGGGTTTTTTAGTGGTTTTCTTGGGGTTTTGCACCATTTTTTTAGTGGCGTGCACTTCAGAGAAATCGCCTTATCGCACCTATACGGAAAGAACGCTTAAAGCCACTGAGATTGAGACAGCGGGTGCACAGCAGGATAACCCAATGGCGCAAATTCTTATGAATGCAAACGATGCTAGTAGCGTGAAATGGACCGTACCACCTGCATGGCTAGAAGAGACGGCAAGTGGTATTCGTTTTGCCTCTTTTCGTTCGCGGGTAAGCGATGTTGAGATGGTGATAGTGGGGTTTCCCGGTGAAGTGGGAACATTAGAAGCTAATGTTAAGCGTTGGCTAGGGCAAATGGGTACTGAAGTGAGTAGCCCTTTACTCTCCAATTACCTTACTTCCCTGATTTCAGAGACCAATACAGCAGGTGTAAGGTATATTAGCGTAGATTTGACAGAATTTGCCGAATATGGCAGTGATACGGCTATTATAGCCGTTATTTTAAGATTTCGTGATCAATCGGTATTTCTTAAAATTCAAGATGCAAGACGTAAACTAGAACGTGAACGTCCTAATTTTGAAGCATTTGTGGCATCGTTACGCTTATCCAATGTTTAATGGTAAGAATCACTCCAATGACTCGAGTTATTCCAATTATTCCCAATTATTCCAATTGCTCCAATTATTTCAATTGCTCGAATTACTCTGATTATTCCTAATTATTCCTAATTATTTCAATTGCTCGAATTACTCTGATTATTCCAATTACTCGAATTACTTCAATTATTTCGTGCTTAAGGTGAGTAGGAGATGATTTTTTGCTAATAGCATAGATTTTCAATCGATAAACCATCTTTGTTCTTCTGCTGTAGGGACTTTACAGGCTTTTTTAAAGCCTGGGATATGATTTCTGTATTTGGCGATGAGATCATAGCAATCATTACGGATACTTTCTGGAATAATGGCAAGGATATTGGCTATTAATTGCCAGGGAAATGACGGAAGTTCTCTCAGTGCAGCAATGATAGCATTTGTACGGAATGATCGCTTGGAATTTTTCTCGAAAATAAGTGTATTGAGCGTGGTGGTGGAAAATCCCAATTCTTTAAGTAGTGCTTGTCCGCGTTTACCTTGTAATGGAGCATAACGTAGATTGCGCTTACTATCTCGCTTTAGAAAGAAACGGACACTGCTATGACACAATCCACATTTGCCATCGAAAAAAAAGATAGCAAATTTTTCTCGTACTTGGATATTTGCAGGAGGGGGATTATTTGGGGACATGGTTAATTAAAGTGGATGAGTAAGTGAAATGAGTGGTTTTATTATTTAAAGTGGATGAGTAGCTTCATTTTAAGTGGATGAGTAGCTTCATTAATTAAAGTAAACTAATAGCTTCATTAAGTAAAGTAGATTAATAGCTTACTTAAGTAAAGTAGATTGATTAATACTCCAATGAAGGGCTAAATGTAAAAAAAAGTGAAATATCTTAGTAAAATATCTTAAAATTAGGATAAATATTTTACTCTTAGACTAAATTTTATCTTGAAATATTCTTTATTTCTATTAAATTATAGAAGAAGTGCTTTATACGTAGCATATTCTTATGAAAATGTTTAAATTGTATGAAAAAGGCTTAAAGACAGAGTTTTTTATAAAAATAGGGTTTTTTACAGTAAAAAGTTAGAGGGAGTTTTTAAACGTATGCTTAAAGAGTTATTAGAAATTATAAAGAAATGGGATGTGAATAAGGCAATTGCCTTATTACGTGAGTTGAGTAATTTGAAGATAACCGTTACTTCACTCATATTGTTACTACTTTTAACTTTTTTTGGGACGCTTTATCAGGTAGATTACGGTTTATACGCTGCCCAGCAACGATACTTTTATTCGTGGTTTTTTCTTATTTTCTCAGTTTTTCCATTTCCCGGTGCTAAAACGGTCTTAGCCGTACTCGTTATCAATCTCATCGCAGCCTGTGTTTTTAGGTATAAATTTGAGCCTAAGAAATATGGTATATTGATCATTCATTATGGCATTATTTTTCTTTTAGTGGCGTCGTTTATCACGCATTATTTTACTCGCGAATCTTATATAGCCTTCGATGAAGGAGAGAGCGTGGGGTCATCATTCAATTACTACGAATCAGAAATTTCGCTCTGGAGTGAAGAAGTGGAGAGTAATACAGGACATATCAAACGAAACGTCCATGCTTTTTCAGCAGAGGCTATCAAATTAGGCGAACCTATTGTCTTTGCTGAGTATGGAATAAGGATTATTCCAGAATACTATTACGAGCATGCACGACCTGCTAATTTTGGAGCTTCCAATGTAGAGAGTACTAGTGGTCTTACGGCATTAGTCTACGCCAAACCTCCTATAGAACGCGAGCAAATCCTCCCAGGAGGCTTATTTATCCTAGAAGGAGAACTTAAAGAAACCCCATTTCCTAAGTCTTTCGAAGATCTCACTGCTTTTAACTCTTCCGAGTCTTCTACCTCGCCCGAATATTCTGAATCTCCCCAATCTCTTGAAACTTCTAAACCGTCTTCAGCAGTCCCACCCACTTATAGTAGGCAGCAACAAAAAGTCTTGCTCTGGGAAGCCGATCCTAAGCCCTTCGTCTTAGAAACCCCGCGAGGAAGGCTTTATTTGAAATTGCAACGCAAACGTTATCCGCTTCCTTTTATTGTGAAATTAAATGATTTTATCAAAGAAGACTACTACGGAACCGTGCAGGCTAAGAATTTTGAAAGTAGAGTGGCACTTATGCGTGACGACGTTAGCCAAGAAAGCCGTATTTATATGAATAATCCCCTCCGCACGGATAATTATACATTTTTCCAAGCCTCCTTCGCTCAAGATAATCAAGGACGCGAACGCTCCATCTTAGCCGTTGTTTATAATACAGGATATTGGGTCCCTTACGTAGCCAGTCTACTTATCGTCCTTGGATTATTGGTGCATTTTATATACATGTTTGCAAGACATATCCGTACCACTTCATCAAAACCTCCATTATAAGTAAATTCTCCCTTAAATTAACACTTTAAGCAATTTTTTCCTTAATTAACAGTTTAAGTAACTTCTCCTTGATCAATACTTTAGGTAATTTTCCGTAAAATTAGCAGCTTTTTCATCATAAGTAGCTTCTCCATTGTTATCATGACGCCCCACAGACTTCAGCATTCATCTAAAATAAAAAATACTCCGTATTAGCATTGTTATCATGACACCCCGCACACTTCAGCATTCATCTAAAAATAAAAAATACTCTGTATTAGAAATGATTTATAAAATACCTTCTGTATTAGAAATGATTTATAAAATACCTTCTATATTAGAAATGATTTATAAAACGCCCGTCTTGTTAGGCGTATTCTCATTTTTACAGTTTTTTTGGGGTAGAGTTTCACGCTCAGTACTTGTTTTACGGGGAATAGGAAGACAAATCGTTGAAATACCATTGCCTGCAACAATATTACGTGCGATAACATTACGTGCAATAACATTACGTGCGATAACATTACGTTTAAGACTGGCTATGCCCTCAATACTCTTAATATCCCTAGTTTTTTTAGGATCTTTAGGATCTTTAGTTCCCTTAGCGGCTAATGATCATTCTCTCGCACCGTCTCTCTTACTTGCTGAACGAAGTGAACAGAGCGAAAAGAGTGAACAGAGTGAATGGGACGGAAAAAGTGAGCAGAGCGAACGATATAAACAGAGCGAAGAATATACACAGGGCGAAGAGTATACACAGGGCGAAGAATATACACAGGGCAAAGAGAGGCAACAGAACAAACGAAGTGAACAGATAAAATTGTCGGAAAAAAAGACGATTTAGTCGCAGAATCTGGCGAATCTTCCGCTAAAACGGTGTCTGAGACGCCTAAAATAAGCCAAGACGATGATTTTGCTTATTTTAGGGCTAGGAAAAAAAAGGACGCACCTTATGAAGAGACTTCAAAAAGAGCGAAAACCCCTTTATTTGATGATAAAGCCTTAACGTATATGAACGTTGAGAAGTTAGGGAGCATGCTTATTCACGATGCAGGACGCGTCAAACCCCTTGATTCCTACGCTCGCTCCACGCTCCTTATTTTTAACGGTCGTGCAACTTTTAAAGCTGAGGATGGTTCAAAGCATTCAGCACTTAATTGGTTAGTACACACGATGTTTGAACCCGAACGAGCCTTAGAAGACCGTATTTTTAAGATCACGTTTGAAGACGTCTTCTATGCACTGGGAATGACACCTCACGAAAGTAAACGCTACGCTTTTAGTGATCTGGTGCAGAGTATCAATGAACTGCAACGTCTTGCCAATTTTGCCTATCAAAAACCTGAAGAAATTCGTAATGCCTTAGATAGAGAAGTGATTCGTATTTATGAAGGCTATATTCTCTATTATCAGATTTTAAGCTCATTTATATACGCACTGCCATCAGAAACCTTTTCTATTTCCTATCCTGAAGTCAATGAACTTCTCAATCTTCCGATAGAGCAAAGAACGTTCTCATACCTAGAGATGATGGAAATTTCAGAAAATTTGTTTGCTCAGACTGCTTTAGCAGCACTTAAACCTAAAAATACCCTTACTTCAGAAGAGATCATCATCTCAGAACTTGCTAGTCGTTATGAACAATTCCCACTTAGTTTTAGCGACCTGCCTTTTCGGTTATTTCCTTCATATTCACATGGAACAGAACATTGGTTCTCCCCTTGGCAAATTTTTGCAGTCAATACTAAAGAAAACCTTGTTACGAAAGAAATTTTTGCACTTAAAAACATTGTAACCGCTTACCGGGCATTGGATCAAGTGGGTTTTGATACTGCCGTCACCAAATATCAATCCTACATTGCTGAAAAATTACCCAATTCCATTACAGCTCTTAAAACAAGCTGGGAACGCTTTTATCATCAGCTCGATCCATTTTATTATGCCACTATTTTATACGGATTTGCATTTTTAGGAATGCTAGGTTTTTTTGCGTTTCCTTCACGCCGTTTCTTACAACGCGGCTTAAAACTAAGTGCTTCCACGTTATTGATCATAGGGCTAGTGTTAACGCTAGGAGGCATGGTCTTACGTGTAGTGATAACGGGACGACCGCCTATCACTAATCTATATTCTACCTTTGTTTTTGTCGCTTTTGTGACGGGATTAGGAGGCGGAATGCTAGAAAAATACGAACGGCACGGCGTAGGAATCTTAACGGGTTCGCTTTCAGCTGCCATTCTCCTACTTATTTCCAATTATTTTACAATCGATGGTGATACCCTTCACGTATTGGTCGCTGTTTTACGAAGTAATTTTTGGCTCTCTACTCATGTTATTGCTATCAATTTAGGGTATGGTGGCATTGTCCTTTCTGGCGTGATAGCACATGTATACCTTATTAAACGCATTAATAGCGAAAGACTCACTAAAGTGCCGCTATTTCCTAATACTGAAGCAGAAAATCACCCAGATCAAGACTCTTTTAAAAAATCTAGTGCTTCTAATACTTCTAGTGATGATAATAAAGTTAGTAATGCTAATAATGCTAACAATGCTAACGAAGCGATGAATTCTAATGATGATCTTAGGGAACAGGCGAGATTGGGGCAACGGAAGAGTTTAAAGGCTGTTTTTAAGCTTATTTATGCAACACAAGGTTTAGGCTTGATCTTTACGGTGTTAGGGACTATTTTAGGGGGAATTTGGGCCGATCAATCTTGGGGACGCTTCTGGGGCTGGGACCCTAAAGAAAACGGCTCTCTGCTCATCGTTCTTTGGAGTGCTATTTTATTTCACAGTAAATTTGGTGGCATGGTTCGTGAATTGGGGTTTGCTATAGGGGCAGTTATTGGTATTATTGTGGTCATGATTGCTTGGTTTGGTATCAATTTACTGGGTGTAGGACTTCATTCCTATGGGTTTACGGAAGGTATTGCTTTTCCATTATTACTCTACATTATCTTGCAATTTACTATTTTATTCTTTTTAGTCTACTTTATCAAAATGGCAGAAAGAATGCGTTCTTTTAAGAGAATGTAAAGGAATAAGCTATAAAGGAATTGGCTAAAATAAACATTGTGGCAGGAAGAATGCGTTCCCTTAGGAAAATAAGAAGGGATAAGCTATAAAGGGATTGGCTAATTACTTGTAAAACACTAGTAAAAAATCATTTGAAAGCATCTTCTTAAATATCTTTAAGCGTCTCTTTTTCTTAAGTATTTCTGTCAATTACTTGTAAAACACTAGTAAAAAATCATTTGAAAGCATCTTTTCAAGTATCTTTAAGCATCTCTTTTTCTTAAGTATTTCTGCTAATTACTTGTAAAATACTAGTAAAAAATCATTTGAAAGTATCTTCTTAAGTATCTTTATAAATATCTCTTTCTTCTAAGTATTTTGATAAGTATTTTACCAAATACTTTGCCCCAATATTTGCCTTACCCAACACATTTCATCAAGCATTTCCTTACCTATTTGGTTAAAATACTTCTACTTTTACTTCTTAATGCTCCATTCATTCGTTAGCTTTAAGACTAAGCTCTATCATCGGTATCACAATAGGTGTTTTTTGTTAAAAAAACCAGAAATGATGCAAAAACTAGAAATGATGCGTACGTCACCACGCTATCATCGGTATCACAATGAGAACTCCTTGCTAATAACCACGAAAACAGCATTTAAACGCTATTTAATCTGTTTTTGTGAGTAATGGGGTTCATCAATGAAAGCATTTGCTATTTATTTACGTGATTTTATAAGAGAAGATTTCAATTTTTTTATCTATCTTTACACAGCACTTTTCCTATTTTTAGCTATTTTCCTCAATTATCGTTATAACTTTATGACAACTTTTCTAAGTAGTCATACAGGTACACTCAAGGGATAGGATACGGGTATCTTTTCTTTGGAGTAGCCTATTATGGAGTAGCTATTCCTAAATTGATTGTTGCGGGTAAATTAAGACCTTTATATTCGTTATCATTTTATCTTAGGTCATCTTTTCTGGTACTGATGTTAACGATAGGTGTTTTTTCTAATACAGAAGATTGGGTTGCCGTTATTACGCCATTAATAGGCTATTTCTCAGAAAAGAAGATGAATACTGATGAGTACTATTTTCTCTTTTTCAATGTCTCGCATTTCAAGTTTTTTACAGTTTGGGGACTAGCAACCTTCATCATGTACATTCTAACCCAACGTTATTTTAGAAAACCACGCTATTATGGCGTCACGTGGAAGAGATTTAACCTCAAGCTTTACTGTATCTTGTTTCTTTTCATGATACCGCTACTCTATTTTGCCTCATTACAACCTTCATTTCTAACCACTTATCCACTACTTAAGATAGAAAACTTAGGAAAAGTCTATAATTTCTCAACACTTGAACTTTTACTTATTTTTGAGCTTATTTATGCACTTGCGTTTATAGGTACAGAAGTTTTATTTAGAGGGGCATTTGTACTAGGATTTTTAGATATCATAAGCCATCATTCTGTCTTACCCATGACATCTCTTTACTGTTTTATTCACTTCAATAAGCCCATGTTAGAATCCATTAGTGCTATTTTGGTGGTTATATTTTAGGCGTTCTTGCAATAGCTACGTTTAATGTCATGGGTGGTATTTTCATCCACATTGCAATAGCTTGGAGTATGGATATTCTCTCGATCATCCAAAAAAACATCTCTTTAAGTTAAAATTATCCTGCTAAATCAGAGAGATTCTGCTAAATTAGAGAGATTCTATTAAGTCAGAGAGATTCTATTAAGTCAGAGACATTCTATTAAATCAGAGACATTCTTTAAATTAAAGCTATTCTGTTGAGTTAAGGCTATTCTGCTGAGTTAGAGAAATTCTGTTAAGTTATAGGGATATTCTACTGGGTTGGGGATATTCTGCTAAATTGGGGATGTTCTGCTGAATTAAGAATAGTTCTTTTATGATAGTTTGGAGTTTAATAGTCAGTACAATATGCAGATAGACAAGTGAAATGTGTTATATAGACAAATGGAATAAGCTATAAAAATAGGCTATAAAAAGTGAGTAGATTAGACTGTATTGGAATAGAGCCCATTGGAATAGAGCCATTAGTTAGGCTACATTAGGCTACATTAGGCTACATTAGGCTACATTAGGCTACATTAGGCTACATTAGGCTACATTAGGCTACATTAGGCTACATTAGGCTACATTAGGCTACATTGGGTTATAAAGTAAGTAAATGCTGTTATATCAGGGTATAAAGTAAGGTGGGCGTATTTTTCATGGTATTTAGGGGAGGGGGTAGGTGAGGAAAAGCTATTTAAGGATTCATCATAAAATTAGAATTGGATTCACCATAAAATTAGAATTGGATTCATCATAAAATTAGAATTTTACCACTTTTTACCCCTTTAAACCCCATTTTAATAATATAATAATACATATTCATCTAAACTGACCTGCTCCAGTGGATTAAATACGTTAATGACTTGGTAGTTTAGCAGTTTTTCTACAGTTTTTCGGTAGTTTAGCAGAGATGATGGGAATATATTTACATATACTGATATTTAATAATAGTTTTAATGATAGTTTTTAGAGCAGTTACATGATGGTTATAGCTGAAATTAAAGGAAAACAGTACACGCTTGAAGCGGGGCAGAATGTTACGGTTGATTACATTGGTGATAAGCCTACTGGAAGTGTTTTTGACGATTTTAAAGTCCTTTATTATAACGATGGTTCCGGTGATATTCTTATTGGCAAGCCATATCTTACCAATATTGAGGTTGAAGTTTCTATTGAGGGGGAAGCACGTGGTCCCAAACTTCGTTCTGTCCGTTATCGTCCTCGTGGAGGTCTTCGCAAGGTTCACGGGCATCGTCAAGACTTCACCGTGTTAAAAGTGACGAAAATAGCCAAAACCTAACAGTCGGAGGGGCGGAGCAGTGGGGGGGGCGAATCGGTCGAGGGTGGGCGAATGTCTCCTAAAATGACGCTAAATTGTTTCGGACGAGTGGGCGAGACAGTGGGGGGCGAATCGGTCGGGGGAGGCGAGACAGGCGAAGCAATGCTCCTAAAATGATGCTAAACTGGTTGGGGGGATGCGAAACGGTGAGGAGGGCGAAGCAATGCTCCTAGAATGACGCTAAACTGGGTTTTTGGGACTAGTCAGGCGGGGCGGTTGAGTTTTTAGCGGAGGGGGCGAAGCGATGCTCTTAGAGTGGCTTTAAAAGGCGGTGGAAGTAGACGAATTCCTAGACGATTTTTTGAGTACCGGTGATTACAGGTCAAAAATAACCAAAATATTATGATCACTTCTCAAGTTAAATTAAATAAAATAGGCTGTGTGGTTGCAATTAAGACAATAGGTCATGCGTACATAGGCTCTATTCCCACGCATTATTCCTCTAATAAGCGTGATATTTCTACTAATTTGCCCTTAACTAATCATCTACCCTTAAAAAATAAGGTTAAAGCTAAAAAAGAGAAACCTAAAGATGAAAATGGGCTTCATTACTCCGTGTGTGGAGCCGTTTCTGCTATCGAACAGCAATTCTTTTATGCTCTCAAATCCATGACAACCCTTAATCCTGTCCTTGCTATCGACCGTGAAACAGGAGATTTTAACCTCTCCATTCCAAATGAAGGCAATTCTCCTAAAACACTCCCCCAAGAAATGTTGCAGGATTGGAAAACCCTCTCGCGCGCCTTCATTATTGGCTATAAAATGATCCACAAGCAATATCCAACTGCTTTTCACGTAACATGGAAAACATTGGTTCATGCAGACGTAACAACTCATGAGAAATAAGATTTTTAAACTCATTTCCTAACCTTAAATACAGTAAAAACTTTCATTGTGTTCTAAAATCCTAAAATTTACGCACTTATCATGTTATAATGCTTATAGAATGATAAATTTAATCAATTATACCCATTCATTATAAATTTAATCAATTACATTATCTTTTAAGAGGAAACATCATTATGTCCAGTAAGAAAGGAAAGAGTTCAACTAATAATTTACGTGATAGTAATCCTAAATACCTAGGGATTAAACGTTTTGCAGGTGAAGTTGTCTCTGGTGGTTCTATCATTGTACGCCAGCGTGGAACTAAATTTTATCCTAGTAATAATGTTGGTATGGGACGCGATCATACGCTTTTTGCATTGAAATCAGGTACTGTCAAATTTTCTAAAAGCCAGAATAAACGCTGGGTGAGTATTACTGAAAAGATTGCTGAAAAAACAGGCTAAATTTGCGGGGTGGGCGATGTTGTGTGACCGATTTTGAGGGATGGACGATGTTGTGTGACCGAATTTGAGGGGTGGGTGATGTTGTGTGACCGATTTTGAGGGGTGAGCGATGTTGTGTGACTGATTTTGAGGGGTGGCGATGTTGTGTGACCGATTTTGAGGGGTGAGCGATGTTGTGTGACTGATTTTGAGGGGTGGGCGATGTTGTGTGACCGATTTTAAGGGGTGGATGATGTTTTGTGACCGATTTTGAGGTGAATATTACTAAAAAATAGGGTAAATTTAAAATTAAGTTTTTTCTTTAAGGGCAATGAAAACACATACACTACGAGCTTATCGCTCAGATGAACCCCTACAAAAAAGCCAAGAATTGGCTTATAAACTTGCAACCCTCGCCTGTGATAAGGCTCCGCTTAATCCAGAAGCCGTTGCAATGGTAAAAAATCGCATCATCGATAACGCGGCAGTGGCTATCGCAGCCATCAATGAACGTCCCGTTATCATTGCACGAGAGATGGCTTTCTCTCATCCTCCTAGTACTAAAGCGAAGGGAGCACCCATTTTTGGGCTAAATCCTAATAAAACCTTAGTTTCTGCTGAATGGGCTGCCTGGGCAAATGGTACTGCCGTTAGACAGCTTGATTTTCATGATACGTTTCTTGCACGTGATTACTCTCATCCAGGGGATAATATTCCACCTATTTTAGCCGTGGCACAGAGCCTACATCCCTCACACCCCTCATATTCCTCAGTAAAACAGCCGCAAGCTTCCGAAAATTCCAATAAAAATGATAAAATAGACCCACCTATGGGTGAAAAACTCCTCCAAGCCCTTCTCGTTGGATATGAAGTTCAAATTGCACTCGTTAAAGCTATTTCGCTCCATCGCCATGCCATCGATCACATCGCTCACTTAGGCGTCAGTGTAGCAGCAGGACTAGGAACACTACTAAACCTCACTCATGAAGTGGTTTACCAATCCATTCAACAAGCACTTCACGTGACCGTTACCACTAGACAGTCACGAAAGGGAAAAATCTCTTCATGGAAAGCTTATGCCCCCGCTCATGCGGGAAAACTAGCCATAGAAGCCGTGGATAGATGTATTAGAGGCGAAGGAGCCCCTAGTCCCATTTATGAAGGCGAAGACAGCGTCATTGCTCAGGTTTTAGATGGAATGGACGGAAGATATGAGATCATGCTTCCAGAACCGGGAGAACCCTTATCAGGTATTTTAGAAACCTATACAAAAGAACACTCTGCAGAATACCAATCGCAAGCTATTATCGACCTAGCCTTTGAAGTTCGTAACGTTATCAAAGACCTTAGTGCAATTGAAACAATTGTTATTCATACTTCCCATCATACACATAAAGTAATAGGTACAGGATCAGGAGATCCTGAAAAATTTGACCCAAACGCCTCACGTGAAACGCTCGATCACTCCATTATGTATATTTTTGCCGTGGCTTTAGAAGATGGGACTTGGCATCATCTAGATTCTTATACTAAAGAACGTGCCAATCGTCCTAGTACAGTTGAACTTTGGCAGAAAATCAGAACAGAGGAAGACCCCAACTGGACAAAACGCTATCATGCAGTGGACCCTAAAGAGAAAGCATTTGGCGGAAGTGTGACGATCACCATGAAAGACGGAAAAGTTCATCAATTTGCTAAAGACGTTGCAAATGCCCATCCCAATGGCAAACGCCCCTTTAAGCAGGATCAGTACATTAATAAATTTAAAACCCTTACAAACGCTATCTTAGACCCCTCCGAACAAGACCGTTTCTTGCAAACAGTCTTGAACTTAGAAACACTTCGTGCTTCAGAACTAATCAATCTCAATCTAACCGTTCCAGCAAGCCGTCTCCATGCGAGCTCAGGAAATCGAGGATTCTTATAAAATACTAGCTTTTAAAATTATCTTTATTTAAGGCAATTTTTATTTAGGGTAGTTTTATTGTAAATATTATTGAGTCATCAGTTGGTTATTATATTATTGAGTCATTAAGGAAAAATATTGTTATGCTATTTAAAAAAAATGACCCGCGTGCTATTCGCGCAGCTTTTAGAGAAGCACTTGAAACAGGTAACCTCCTTAGATTCCCAGGGGCGTATGCACCACTTATTGCAATGGCTATTGAACGGATTGGCTTTGAAGGGGTTTATATTTCTGGGGCAATGCTGGCAAATGATCTAGGATATCCAGACATTGGTTTGGTAGGACTTGAACAGTTTGCAATGCGTAGTGGTCAAATTGCACGGGTGACTAAACTTCCTGTACTTGTAGATGTGGATACGGGGTTTGGTGAGAGTATGAATTTTGCACGAACCGTTCAACTACTAGAAGAAGCAGGTGTAGCGGGTATTCACATAGAAGATCAAGCATTCCCTAAACGTTGCGGACATCTTGCGAATAAAGAGCTTGTGGATATTGAGACGATGGTGCGAAAAATTAAAGCGGGAATTCGCTCCAAACGCGATGAAAACTTCTTGATCATGGTTCGCTCCGATGCACGGGGCGTTGAAGGATTGGATAAAACACTCGAACGTATCAAGGCTTATGAAGCTGCTGGAGCAGAAGCTATCTTTCCTGAAGCACTTCAGGGAGAAGAAGAGTTTGCTAAAGTCAGGGCTTCCGTCTCCGTTCCCCTTCTCGCTAATATGACAGAATTTGGTAAAACAAAATTGCTCCACACTTCCGTTCTAGAACGCTTAGGGTATAATATCGTCATTTATCCAGTGACTTCCCAACGTTTAGCATTAAAAAATGTGACGGTCGGACTTGAAACCATTATGAAAGAAGGCTCACAGATGAGTGTTTTAGAGATGATGCAGACCCGTAAAGAACTTTATGAACTGGTTCGTTATAAGGATTATGAAGTATTCGATGAAGATATTTTTAATATTGGACTTAACCAGTTAGATAAAATAGCTAAGGGTAAGTAAAGTAATAAAGGTATTTAATGAAAAGTAAGTGATAGTATATTTAAGAAAAGTGAGTGATAATACATTTACTAAAAGTAAGTGATGAAGGCGTTGAAGATGCCTGCTACGTAAAAAATTGTTTTGGGGCTACTCGATAGTAGCGTTTTACCTAACGTAATTCTTTCACAATGTTTCAAATAGCATAAATTGTTTTTCTAATTTCTAAAATTTTAAGAGTTTCCATTAATTTTAATAACTTCTAAGATAATATGTAATTTTTAGTAAATTTAATCATCATCATTAATATTTAATAAGGTAGCAGGTTATGGATATAAAAAAAGGACTGCAAGGTGTCGTTGCTGATACCAGTGCTGTTTCACAAGTGGTTGCTGAGACTAGCACTTTAACGTATAGAGGCTATTCGGTAGCGGATCTTTGTGAGCATACCTCATTTGAAGAAGTCTGTTGTCTGCTTCTTTACGGCAATCTTCCCACCGAACGTGAATTGGATGAATTTAAAAAACGTGAACGCTCGGCTCGTGTATTGCTACCAGAAGTTCAAAGTATGCTAGAGTACTTTCCGAAAGATTGTCATCCTATGGATAGTTTACGAACATTTGTGAGTATCATAGGCATGCAGGATGAAAAGCTTAAAAAAGACTTTAATGCTTTTGATATAGATATGGCTGTCCAATTATTAGGATGTGTCCCCGTCTGTGTGGCATGGGATATTTGTCGTCGTGAAGGACGTGAGATGACCCCCCCTGATACTAGTTTATCGATGAGTGAAAATTTCTTTAAGATGATCTTTGGAGAAGTTCCTGAAAAAGAACTTGTTCGTGCCTTCGATGTTTCTTTGATACTTTACGCAGAGCACAGCTTTAATGCCTCTACGTTCACAGGTCGTGTGATCACCAGTACTTTATCGGATTATTATAGTGCTATAACGGGTGGGATAGGTGCTTTGAAGGGGCCTTTGCACGGGGGTGCCAATGAAGCGGTGATGCGAATGTTTGAAAAAATTGGCGATGCTAAGCATGCTGAAGAATGGGTGATGAAAGCCTTACGGGAAAAACAGCTCATTATGGGGTTTGGTCACAGGGTCTACCGTACGGGTGATTCTCGTGTACCCACTATGAAAGAACATTTTCTAAATATTGCACGCATTAAAAATAGAGCTGAGACGGTCGATCTTTACGAAGCGGTGGCTAATGTAGTGATGCGTGAGAAAGGACTTCATCCCAATCTAGATTACCCCTCTGCTCCTGTTTATTCCTTACTAGGCTTTTCAATAGAATTTTTTACGCCTATTTTCGTGATGAGTCGCCTCTCAGGTTGGTCGGCTCATATTATCGAACAGCACGCTGCTAACCGTCTCATCCGTCCTATTTGTGCTTATACAGGTGAAACTAATCGAAAGGTGGTGCCAATAGAGCAACGCTAGGGGCAACGTCCTTGCTGTTATCTACTTAAGAGAAATACAGTGCTAAGACAGGAGAGGTAGTAATAGTCCTATGACTGCCTCTCCTGCTAGCTTAGATAAGAATCATAAAGTACTTATGTATAATATTTAGCGAAACATTCTGGATATTTGATCAGCCAGTTGTTGAATTGCAAAATTAACATAAGTTTCTTCATTGATCCGTTTTTTTAGTGCTTCGATCTTTTTAAGATCGATTTTGACTGCTACTTTCATGTTTCATATCCTTATGAATAAATTCAACATCCGTGTTGAAATGAAAAAGTAAAAAATGGATTAAAGTATCCTAGCCTTTTTAATGGCTTAGCACTTTACTAAGTTTGCTAAATTAGCTGACTTTGCTAAGTGGGTAAGCTTTTTAATGGCTAGGCTGTGTTAGATCATATAAAAAAACCATTCTATCGATATAAGATAAATACACTATTTATGAATATAAGATAAATATATTATTTATGAGAACGGCGTTTAAACTCTCCTATGATGAGTATGAAATTTTACTAAAAAAGGTGATTTATAGATTGTGTGTAAAGGCGTGTTCAATGTGCGTGAACGTGTAGGGAGGTAGATGATGCTGGGAATATTTGCTGGATGTGTTTGTTTTATGAGGGTTTTTAGGAGAAAATAAGATGACGTCGTATTGAGAGAGTCTATTAGTTAAGGCGGGATGTTGGATTAAAAAATATTCTGATGCTTTCATGATATTTTGCTGTTGTTTAAGACTGGGTGTAGCCGTGTTTGCATAACTATCAGCTTCTTTGCGGTATTTTACTTCTATAAAAATTAAATCACCTTGGGGAGTGAGCGTAATAATATCAATTTCATAATGTTTAACCCGATAGTTTTTTTCTAAAATATGATAACCTTTTTCCCTAAGGTATCGTGCCGCTTCGTTTTCATATAATCGTCCAATGTTTATTTTCATATAATCACCCAATATTTTAAGTGCTGCTCTGCTCTGCATTCTGTGGTTGTGAATTGGGTTTTAAATGGTGGAGCATGCTTAGACTTTTGAATAAATGCTACGAATATATTTTTGGCGATTTTTTTCAGAGCCGATGAGTGCAATAATTTTAATGTCTTCATCGACGAGGTTGATGGTTTCGGTTTTACTGAGTCCTATTTTATTAGGATTTGTGATGACTTCAACGATAGGTCGTTTAGGGTGCCGATAGGTGGCTTTGATAGAAACGGCTACTTTTTTATTATCTAGGAGTACCACTTCACCCGGTGGGAAGAATGAAGTGACCGAGAGGAAATTAGTTAAGACTTCTGCATCATAACGTTCTTTATTTTTAAGCAATGTGAGAACGGCATTGGCGAGCATGAGGGGAGGTCTAAATGGTTTTAGGAAGTCAGAGGTGAGGTAAACAAAATTGTGTACTAGTGAAAAGATGCGTGCAAGTTTAGTAATTTTTTCAGGAGGAAGTTTGAGCGGGCTTGACTGGTCTAGATGGATGTGTTGGGTGAGGACGAGGTATATTAATTTTGCTGGTGCATTCAGTTTGTTCTTTAAAATATTACAACTCAATTTGACATGAAAATTGAGATAGTCATTATTTTCGCTAGAATATTGATCTAGGGAGTCACTTGTTTTAGTTTTCCCATCTAAGATAGATTTTTCTGATTTTTGCTGGAAGCCAATATCTGCAAAGATGGCTGCATAGAAAAGCAATTTAAGATCTTCTTCTTCAATATTCATGCGTACCCCTAGCATAATGGAATAAAAAGCTGTTAGGAGTGCTACTTCTTCATATTTATTGGAATTTATTTCAGTATTGACGTAAAAGAGGAAGAAGTTAGAGGGGTTCTGATAAAAACTAAGTAATGTTGCGAAATAATCATCAAAGTTAGGCATTTGTAAGTTGTAATTGAGACGTGCACTTTCATAAAACTCTCCCAATTCACCTAAGAATCTCCTAGTAAATTTTCTAAAATCTTTAATTTGATCTCTAAAATAAAGACTGAATTTCTTTTCACTTTGAAAGTAATTCTTGGTATAAATTTTCTCTATTTTCCATTTCTTGAGTAAATTTATATCTTTTTTGCTGACGTTAAGACCCTTTTCTAAAAAGATATAGTTATCCCCAATAAAGAGATTATCTTCATAGTTGACGTCAGGCTTGAGTTCGTCTATCTTGATATAATTTTCTTGTTGAAAACTCATGGTGAGGCTACTTTAATAATTCATAGTAGGGCTACTTTAATAATTCATGGTAGGGCTATTTTAATTATAATATATCTCTATATTCCTATTTAGTTATTTAGCTAAATTTTATAAGAATATTTTTTCTAGTGGCTTATTAGGATGGAGAAAGTGATTTCTGAGAAAGTTTAGCCGCTGCTACGGACGTAGGCATGGGTTGCCTAGATTTTGCTGGATGAAGGTTGAGTAAATGTCGTGTGCTGTAAGCGTTATTATTGGAGATGATCTGCCAACCTTGTTGCTTTTCTTGGTGAATAATGATGGGTCCTAGTAGATTAACGGTAGGGGAAGCTTCTTCTTCGCGTTGTGTTACTATTACAAAATGATGGGTATAATCATAGGGAATATCACTTTCAATGCTGTAATCATTAAAGAAATCGTTGGGATAGACTAAGACAAAACAAAGATCTTTATTTGAAATAGCTTGGAGGAAATAAAACATTGAATTGTGATGGCTTTTAATAAGAAGATACTGCTTAATCTCTTCAAATCCTAGGAGTCCCTTAGGGAAATGGATGATATCTGTTTGCGTATAGGTGATAGTTCCGAGTTTAGTCGTGGTTAATGTCATAGTCATATAATAAATAGTATTAATAAATAGTACTTGTTTCTATAATTTTTAGGTTTTTTTAATGGTCATCAATGGTTATAAACGTTTTATAATGAGTGTTTTATAATGAGTGTTTTATGATAATGCTTTATTTATCAGTATTTTTAAGGATGTAAGAGTTTAAATACTGCTTTTTAGAGGAAATCTAATAGCGTAGGTGCAAGAAGCCGTGAAGCGGTCTGTAATGAAACGCGGTGAAGATAATTCCATTCATTAAAATCAATGGTAGCTTCAGCAATATCAGCATCTTCAATAGCAGAACGGCGTTCGATAACGTTTTGTTTTTCTGTGGAAAGGTCCAGCTGTGTTCCATTGAGGCGTGTTGTAAGGGCTGAAAAATTAGCCTGACTTTTCACAAGGTTTTCTAGACTTCTAGAAATACCTCCAAGATGAATACCCCCAATATCGCGAATGCGATTGTCGATAAGGGAATTGCGGAGGAGGATCATTCTATCTAAAATAGAGCCATCGTCGGCAATAACGTTTGCACTAATGTTCTCAAATGGAACATCCCCGGGTGCTCCTTCTTTTAGAAATCCGAGTGTGCGTAGTAGCGTGCTTCCTTCTAGGTCTTCTAAGGCTATTTTATGTGGGAAATTGGCTTCTACTGCTAAAGTACGTTCACCCGTCGGAAGTTCTTGTGAGAAAGTGGTTACAGTGGGGACGGCTTCGTTAATTTTTTCAATGATAATATCAAGATTATCTCCAGCATCTATTGCTACATTATAGCCGTCTATTCTAATATTGGCAGCTTCTGGATTGATAAAGGTGCGGCTATCGGTTCGTGAAATAATGGTAGGTCTATCCGCCCAGAATATCTCACTTCCATTGGTAAGAATGCTAGCAGTGTCGTTATCGCCCACGCGAACGTCTTTGCTGAGATAATCACCTCTATAAACGACTTTATCGACGAGTGTTTTTCCAAGTTCATTTTGAAATGAATTAAAGACTTCAAAAGGTTTAGTGTGCTTTTTAGAGCCTGCGAAAAGATAGCCATCTTCGTATTCACTGTTTGCAATGGCAATAAATTCTTGTATCATTTCTTCCATTTCAATGGCAATAAGTTTGCGATCTTGAGAGGTGAGGGTTCCATTAGCGGCATTGACGGCCAATTCTCGGACACGACGGACAATGTTATTTGCACTTGTCAGTTTATCGTGTGCTATATCTAGGTGAGTGAGAGTTTCTGTTATATTGGTGTCATAACGGTCTAGTTGATTGCTGCGAATACGTGAATATAGGCTTGTAATCGTTGCAAGCGGTTCTTCACTGGCTTGTTGAAACTTTTTGCCTGTGAGGAGTTGCTTTTGTGCTTTGATGGCATGGCTATTATTCTGCATAATGTTATAAACATTTGTTTGCTTGACTTGAAGATTGGATATTCTCATCGTTTGATTTCCGTAAATAGAGTAGTGTGATATAAGTGTGTAGGGTCGTTTTATAAATAACTGTTTTTTTCTTTATTTCACTCAATGATCATGGGGTAATAAGCAGTAATAGGCAGTAGTAGGCAGTAATAAGCAGTAATATGAGTAATAGGCAGTAAAGAGGTGAGTATAAGTGATAATAAGTTTTAAGAGGTGAGTATAATTGATAATATAGCGGTAAGCGGCATTAAAATAGCAGTAAGATAGTAGTAAGATAGTAATAAGATAGCAGTAAGGAAGTATGAAAAAGCGGCTATTATCCTAGTTCATTGATAAGAGTTTCAAGGAGTTCATCCATGACGCGAACCACTCGTGCTCCAGCTTGATAACCTTGTTGATAAGCTATCATATTAGCAAGTTCTTCGTCAATATTAACGCCAGAGATGGACTGCCTTATCGCTTTAAGAGATTCCAGTCCAGCTGAAAATTTATCTATTTCTAATTGGGCACTCTGACCTTGACTACCCAGGGCAGTGATCATTTCAATATAATATTCATTGATAGTAAGACGATTGTCGATGAGTATGGGGTCGAAGCGTAATTCGGCGATGGCAGCGGCGGCTGAGGCTTCGTTGATGCCATA
This sequence comes from Astropecten irregularis, assembly GCA_963971285.1. Lineage (NCBI taxonomy): Eukaryota > Metazoa > Echinodermata > Asteroidea > Paxillosida > Astropectinidae > Astropecten > Astropecten irregularis. Next base: position 25,177 of record CAXARH010000024.1, on the reverse strand, counting down.
AGGCGTATCATTTCCGGGTTCTGTATTGTAATTAGTCCCCCCACGTGTTCCAATGCGTCCGCTATCACTGACTAGAGTTGGATTGATAGCAAACCACGATGAAGGGTGTTTGAGGGGGGTGCGTTCAAACGTAGCATTTGGATGAAGCTGTTCGATGGCATTGACCTCAGCACTGTTAAAGGGAGTTCCACCATCGTTCATTATTTGACTGATAGAGGAGAGAAATTCTCCAGTGTCTTCTAAATAGGGAATAGCAAAGGAATACTGAGGTGTGTTCGAGCGACTTTTAATGACAAGTTTATTTTCGAAGTTAAGATAGGCATTGATGGAATCATCGCTATTATGGATTTTCGTAATAAGTTCGCCAATGGTTTCATCCGCGCGATAGATAATTTGAATGGATTCGCTACTATCATTTCTACGAAGCGTGAGAACGCCTTCCGAACCTATAACGGCGTCTTTTGTTAGTTTAGCACCTCCTGTGACTTGAAAGATAAGCGAGCTATCTGGAGTACCGCTTTGATTGCTATCGAAGTTGCCATTTCCGCGTACATCGGGATAAGCGGTGATAAAGAAGTTACCCGCTTTTTCATTGTAGAGGTTGAAACTTTCGCGATGAATTTCATTGACACCGTAACTGAGATTCACAGCTAGGGTATCTAGGTTATTGATTTCACGGGGAATATAAGTATCACGTAAGGCTAAATCGGCTTGTAGTTGTCCTTGGGCGGGGACAAAAGGTTCTAGGGTATTTTTCCAGATAAAGGTGTTAACATATTTATCAGCTTCTGCAGGTTCTACTAAAATTTCATTAGCAACTCTTCCTTGAACGAGGATACTTCCGTTGACGAAGACGAGGGTTTCATCGGCATCGTTATGAGAAACATTCACAGCTGTGAAAGTGGCGAGGTCTTCTATGAGAGCATCACGTTTATCGAGGAGATCATTTGGATTATCGCGAGCGGCTTCAGCGGATTCTATACGAAGATTGAGGTCGGCAATGCCTTGTGCGAGGTCATTGATCATTTTGATTTGTTCGGTGACCTTTTGATTGGTTTCGGCTTTAAGGTTATGAAGTTGTGAAAACTTATTACGGATATCTCGTGTGAGACTTTCTGTACTTTGGATGAGTTCTTCACGTGCAGCAGGTTCATCGCCGCGAATGGTCATTTCTTGCCAGCTATTCCAAAATTTATCCAACTTTTCTTGTAAATTGGTGCCTTCTAGGGCATGGTAAATGCGTTCAAGTTCGTTAATATTTACTTGGTCGCGTTGCCAATAGGTGAGGGCACTATTTTCTTTAAAAATACGCGTATCTAGATAAAGATCTCTATCGCGTCTAACGGATACTATTTCGCCACCTTGTCCTATCTGTCCAGGGCGATCCACACGAGTGAGATCATTACGGTAGAGAGGGTCAATGGTTCCAAAGAAGACACGTTGCCGTGAATAATTTTCATCATTACTATTGGCAAGATTGTGTGAAACCACATTAAGTGCTTTACGTTGTGCGATAAGTGAGCGTTTGCCTATTTCAATGCCTAGGAAAGTCGATTCCATTTTTTATTCCTATATATAATAAATAAGTGAATGTACTGGGTGAATGTAATAAGTGAATGTACTAAATTAATATGATAATTTAATATGATAAGTTAATGTGCTGAATGATAAGGATTTCTGAAGTATTAAGGGAATATGATTATTTCATTAAGGGATTATATGACTATTTTATTAGAGGATTATAGGGTTATTGTATTAAGGAATTATGTAATATTATTTCATTAAGGGATTATGTAATATTATTGTATTAAGGGATTATGTAATATTATTTAAGTTGAACGGGAATAATGCTTAACGGCAGAGAAACTCAATTCTCCTTGTTTGTTATAAGATTTATGCTGAATATAGAAGTATTTCTCACAGAGGATACGAAGATCTTCTAGTATAGTTTCATTGAGTGTTTTTTCATGTTTCCAAGTTTTAATAGCTTGTTTTACTCGTGAATAAGTTTCTTGGGATGATGGCGTGGGAATTTTTAGGGATGATGATGGGGTAGAGGGGGTTTTTTTGCTTGGGAGGACTGCTGAGGGTGTAGAAATTTCTTTATTTAGGTCTTTATTAATATGTTTTGCGAGAGTCTCTTGGAGAACAAGTAATCTATTTAGAGATGAAAGTTTTTTTTCAAGCAGGAATTTCCGTTTCAATTTCTCTAAACGGATCAGTCGTTTTAAAGTTAATAACATGCTTCGAATGGTATTTTTATGATGAGTTCTATTTTTCATTGTATATTCATAAATGGGTTTATAAGTGAATTATAAATAGGTTTATAAGTGAATTTAAGGGTAAATTTGCAAGTGAATTTAAGGGTAAATTTGCAAGTGAACTCGTCAATCAATTCGTGGATAGGTTTATAAGTAGGTTTATAAGTAAGTTTATAAGTAAGTTTATAAGTAAGTTTATAAGTAAGTTTATAAATAAGTTTATAAATAAGTTTATAAGTGAAATTATAAGTAAGTTTATAAGTGAAATTGTAAGTGGGTTTATAAGTGAAATTGTAAGTGGGTTTATAAGTGAATTATAAGTAAGTTTATAAGTAGGTTTATAAATAGGTTTATAAGTAGATTTGTTAGCCAATACTTAGGGAATTAACGGCTTTGTGTCTTTGGTGGTATCAAGATGGGTGCTATTAAAGATGGATGCTACGTTAATGCTAGCTTTTTTTGTAAATTGTGCTGGGAGTACTACTTTTGTTTTATAAGGGGATTTTAGGGCATTATTTTTGATTTTTCGGTTTATTCTATCTACGAATGATAGAGAAAATGGTAAAGCGAGTTCCTGAGCTTCTAAAAAAATATGAAAATTATTAAATTTACTTAAATTTATAAAAATATTTTTATAGGTTGCTGGGGAGGGCATCCGTAAAATTTTGTTAAATTTCCTCTAAATTTCAATAAATCCGTTATATTTTTGCTTATATTTCAGTGCGGGGTGAATTTTTTTAGTAGAGCAGGGAATTTTTAGCTAAGAATTTTTAACGCCCATTTGCTGAGTTCAAGTATTTTAGCAGCTAAATATTGGAATTTTTAGTAATTTAGCGAATATTATATCGAGTTACTATAAGCAGTAATATAGTGAATATTATAGCAATTACTATAAGGAGTCATATAGCGAATATTATAGCAATTACTATAAGGAGTCATATAGTGAATATTATAACGATTACTATAAGGAGTAACATAGCGAATATTATAGCAATTACTATAAGGAGTCATATAGCGAATATTATATTGCTTACTATAAGCAGTAATATATTAATATATTAAATGTTATAGTGAGTATTACAGCGAGTATCATATTGAATGTTACAGCGAGTATTATATTGAATGTTATAGTCAACTAGAGAATTTCGTAAAGAAAGCTTTGATTTTTTAGGAAACTAAGGAATTTATTAAAGCAAGCAGTACAGCTAGATGATATCAGAAGAACCTAAGAAATTAAAGCCACTTAGACCTGTTAGTAGCGTTGGTGGGGGGTAACAAGATTAGTAGTGCTAGCAAGATTAGCAAGGTTAGTGGGGGTAATAAGATTAGCAAGATTAGTGGAGCTAGCAAGATTAGCAAGGTTAGTAGTGCTAGCAAGATTAGTAGGGTTAGTAGTGCTAGCAAGATTAACAGGGTTAGTGATTTGGCTAAGATCTGCCATCAGTTTAGAACTCTAAAAGCGTCTTCACGGATTGAAGAAGTGTTCCCTGATTTGCAAGGGGCACTTTATGAGGTTTTTGCTAAGGTTTTCAGGGATTCTTCGCTATCTCCTAACCCAACTCCTAACTCTACTCCTAAGCTAGCAATCGATCACTACGAAAAAATATGCCTCAATATTCATGCGGCTTATAAAAAACATTGTGAAAAGCATGATACGAAGGGTTATGATAATAACGATGCTAGAAACCATTACGAGAAGGCTTACAAAGGCTCTAGGAAGCATTGTGGGGAGCATTATGAGGAGAATTACGAGAAGAATTATGAAGGAGACTATGAAAAGGGTTCTAGGGAGGATTTTAAAGGAATTTGTGAAAAAAAGAGAGTTCAGGGCAAGGATTTTTCAGATACTAGGGCTTTTCCTCCATTTCTCATCGGTTTATCGGGAGGGCAGGGAGTAGGGAAATCAACGCTAACGCAGCTACTTAAATATTTATTGGAAGCGGGACTAGGGTATCGGGTTCTAACCCTTGCTTTAGATGATTTTTATCTAAAAAAGCAAGATAGAGACTATCTTGCTAAAAAAGTACATCCATTATTTAAGACACGTGGTGTTCCGGGAACGCATGAAATTGCTTTACTTAAAGCAGTTTTAGATAAGGCGATGAGTGGTGAGGTAAAATTGCTTAAAACACCAATCTTTTTGAAAGAACGTGATGATCGCTCGCTCAGGACACGTGAAATGACGCTACCCGTTGATATTATTCTCTTCGAAGGATGGTGTGTGGGCGCAAAAGCTCAAAAAATAAGTGATTTAGAAAGAGCTATCAATGATTTGGAGCGAGAGGAGGATAAAGCGGGAATTTGGCGTTCTACTGTCAATGAACACTTAAAACGAGGGTATGCGGCTATTTTTAAACGCATTGATTATCTTATTTATCTACGGGTACCTAGTTTTAACACGGTTTTTAGCTACCGGCTCGAACAGGAGCAGACGCTTCCTATTGCTAAACAAATGAATTTAGGCGAACTCAGATATTTTGTAGAACATTACGAACGTATCACGCGGTATGCCCTTAAAGAGATGGGAGAACGAGCGGACGCTGTTATTCGTTATTTACCCAATCGTGCAATTGCTTCCACATATTTTCGTACTTCTTATCATAAGTAGGTCACTTCTTAGTATATAAATAATACTAATTTGCCAATTTTACTCAATTAATTCGCCAATTTTACTAAAAGCAATGACAGCAAACGTGCCGCCTAAGAGATAACTAAGTGCAATAATACCGAGTGATGGGAAGATAATAAGGACTAATCCCAGTACTAAAAGCACGGTGGGGAAGGTTTTCTTCCATAAAGTTGTAGGTTTGATAAGCATGAAAAGCGAGATAATGATGACAAAAATTCCTACAAAAATAGAGAGAATTTTGAGTGAAAAGAGTGCATTGATGATGAGAAATAGCCCTAGAACGCCTTGTATGACGGAAGCAAGCATGCCCGTGGTCTGTTTCTTCTTAAAGGCGTAAATAAAGTAGATAATATTGCTTATTAGGAGAAAAAAGCCTACGGTTGTAATCAATCCATTAATACTTCCAATGGGATTGAAAAAGAGAATAAGACTTAGTGCGATCAGTACGATGATTTGGAGAGCGTCCCATGCTTTGCTAGCCCATGTATTTTTTTCTATAACTTGATTCATTGATTTATGTCCTGTTTACGTAAATATATTTTTTATGTGTTTAATTGATAGTTAATAATAATAATCGATAGTTGGTAATAATTATTGATAGTTGGTAATAATAGTTAATAATAATTGATAAAATGATGATTGTAAAGTAAAAATTAAGTCAATTCTAATATATAAGCCTTAATCTGTGGGCTAATGATGGTTATAAGAATACAAGGGTACTAGAATTTGGGGTTGATAGAGCTAAAAAGACCGCTATTTAAGGAAAGATCACTGTGAAAATGGTTATGAATATATATGTAGCTCGTTAATGAATAGGGGATATAAGGGGAATATGGGGGGAATATGAGAGCAATTTCCTAAGGTGGAGGAGTCATAATTCTAGAGTAGTGATGATCTCATCGGCTAGGAGGTTTAGGGCTTTGAAATCATTGGGGGTGCTATTATCATAGGAGAAGATCTTACCAAAATTAAGAAGTTTACGATGATGGGAGAGGGTTTTAAGTTTTGCTGTTTCAGAGGGGGCTAATTTGAGGCGTTTTTCTAGTTCGTCTGCTGGAAGATCGCGTGAAGCGGCAAGTCTATTTTTGCGTTCGTTTAGGGGGCAAGTGATAAATAAGACAAATCCATTACTTTCATGTAAGAAGTTATATTCGGTTGCTTGCGGAGCTTCTATTAAGATAAGACCGTTTTTTCCTGTGATTTCAGAACGATAGGTGCTATAAATATACGGAGCAAGGGTTTTTTCTAAAAATGTTAGATCTTGCTTGGGATTTTTTCGTTTTGGGTGAAAGAGTACCTTACGCACACTTTGTTTGGAAATAGGCTCTGTAATAGCAAAATGATCGGCAATTTTCTTAGTAAGGGCTGGAAATTTGCCTTGTTCCATGTTTTGATAGAGGGTGGCAACGATATCATCCATATTGATGGGATGTGCAGTGAACGATTTTGTGCGAAGATATGCGGTTAATTTGGGGATGAGCGTTGATTTCCCTGCTCCCATGCTTCCCGTGACAATTAATTTCTGTTGGTGGAGTATTTTTTTCTCAAGTGACTGTTTGACGGGAAGGGAGACTAATTGGCTTAGATCGCTATTACGGCGTACCAATTTCTTCACTAGGCTTGAAGAAATATCCTGATAGGCTTTATCACAGAGGATATAGAGGAAATGAGCTTTAAGGCCTAGTGGGGCTAATTGTGAATGATAGCCTGCATGAATGGTGCGTTCATAGGTCACGTCTTCTGCATGACGAAGACCACGAATAACGGTGAAAACACCGCGTTCGAGCATGAAATCATGGAGAAATCCCTTCCAGCTCGTAATTTCAAGTTTTTTAAATAGGGCAGCTCGCTTAGCATCGCTATCAGCTAAATTGGAAGATTCAGCTACATTGGAAGCGTCAACTGGATTGGAAGAGTCAACTGGATTAGCAAGCGTGGCGGCATTACTTTCTTCTTCTGGTGGTAAGAATTTTCTACCTATTTGTTCTGCTACTAATGGGGAATGTTGGGGTGTAGTAAAATAATGATGAAGTGTTCTTTCTGTAAGGGCCTCGCGTTCTGAGAGCGAATAGAGTGCATTTTTGTAGTAATTGTCTAAAAGAATGATGATGAGTTTCTCATCACAGAGGGACAATGCTTTTTCAATGATATTTAAGTGCCCGTATGTAAGCGGGTCTGCTGAAATAGGGAAAAGTGCAACTTTCATAGCATATTGTATGATGGTCTTCTCATCGGGAAGCCATTATTTTAAGTAGTTTTACAGGGGTAGTTTTAAGTAGTTTTACAGGGATAGTTATTTAGAACGGTTTTTTAGGCTAAACTTGAGCATATCTTTCAAGAAATGGTGGTGGGGTATGATAGAGTGAGGAGGAAGGTTTTTATTATGAAATACTAAAAAAATAAGTCTTTTATTATGAAATGTTAAAAAATAAGTCTTTTATTATGAAATGTTAAAAAAATAAGTCTTTTATTATGAAATACTAAAGAATATTAAGTCTTTTATTATGAAATACTAAAAAATATTAAGTCTTTTATTATGAAATACTAAAAAAATAAGTCTTTTATTATGAAATATTAAAAGAAATTAAGTAACGTTCCATTATAAGGAGGGTCTTGCTCGAAGATAAGGCGCACTGGTTTTATTTGGTTGTTTTGATTAATTTGATTAGTTTGATTGCTTTGGTTTGCTTGGTCTGCTTGATTTAGTTGATTGGCTTGATTTAGTTGGTTTGCTTGATTTATTGGGCTTATAGAAGGAGATTTCTTAGAAGCATGTTTTTTACTAGGAGGAAGCTCTTTTTTTCTAATAAGTAGGCTTTCTGTGATAGCAAGTGTTGGGGGAGATGTTAGTAGCTCTTCTTTACGGTTTTCTTGAACAATTAGGTTTATAACATCGTGATGGGGTGTGGTGTAGAATTCATGAAATAGTTCTCGTGTAAGTGGCTGTGAATGTATTTGCCCATGGCTTAAAATGTTCGCAGAGAGCCTAATAGGGCTTTCTGCTGTTAAGAATGGGGATAAATCTGCTTGATCGCTTAGAAAGGTGGCTAAAGCCTCTTGAAATAGCTGATGACGTTGGGTAAATTCTGCTAAAAGTGACGTGGTGCTATAGGTTACAGTCTTTATAAAATTGACATAAAATCCTTTCCAGCCCATTTTAATATCTATAATATTGAGTGAAGGATCGCTGATGACGGTCTCCGTATTATCTGCCGTGGTATCTGTATTGGGCGTTGAGAAGGACTCCTTGGGAGAATGACTAGTAGTAGTTAGTTTATTATCGTGATGATTATACTGATGATTAGGGTGGTTATTACGATGGCTATTAAGGTGGCTATTACGATGGTTATTAAGGTCGTTATTGGGGTGGGAGGGAGGAAAGAGCGGGGGAGTGGGTGCATGGGGGTTAAAATGGGTTGATTTTCTAGGGTTTTGGTTATGATCGATGGTTTTTTCTGCACTAAGTGTACTTGTACTGGGGGGAGGAAATGGCTTGGAATGAACGGTTACGTGAATAGAGGCTTCCCCTTTTGTTTTTAAGCTAAGATAATGTGTACATTCGTTTTCTATATGTTGGACGGGAGTCTCTGGTTTGAGGAAGCGATACGCAAAGATAGCACCCATTTCACATTGGCTATAAACTTCACGAAGAATGGTGCATTCTGAGGCACTTAAACTCGTAGAATTGGGTTGTTTGGAAGGTTTTAGAGAAAAAAGAAGAGGCGGTAGCGGTGAAGATTCAGCTGTTTGAGTTAAATCATCTGTGTTTATGGCTGAATCATCTAGCATTTGAGCTGAATCTTCTCGTGTTTGCGTGGAATCATCTCGGGTTTGCGTGGAATCTCCTAGAATATTTTGCAAAGATTGTGAGGCTTCGGATACTTCGCGTCCCTCAGATACTTCGTGTGCTGCAATTATTTCTCCTGATTTTGCGGGTTCTAACGCTTCTGTAGCTTCTCCTAATTTTGCCGATTCTACTGACAATTCTGCTGATGATTCTACTGATGATTCTGTTGACAATTCTACTACTGATTCTGCTGACGGTTTTAAGGAGGTTTTTAACGATGGGTACTTCTCCTGTAAAGCCTTAATGGCACGGCTAATCGTGGTGAGATTGGCTAGGGTGAGGCTCTGTTCATCATAGTAAAGTGGAATATCTTTTATGAGTGGGTAGGATGATAGGAAATTGGGAGTAGGGGGGGCTATTTTTTGTTGGGATGACTGGATTTGAGATGAGGGTGTCTCGGATGAATGGGTTTTGGATGAATGGGTTTTGGAGGAATTACTGGTGGGCGATGGTTGAATGTGCTTGCCATGTTCGCTATATTCACTATATTCGTTAGTATGGATAGCAGTAATAGTACTCAGGATAGCTTCTAAAAGCTCTAGGGGAGTTAAGTAAATTGCAATATCTTTAGGGATGACTAATCGTTTATCGGAGGGAATGATGAGTCCTTTGACTGAGTAGTTATCTTCATGAGTGGACGGTTTGGAGGGATGGGGTGGGGATGTTTGCTCGGAAGCTAAAGTACGTTCATCGGAATTTGCAACATTTTCATGAGAATCTGAAGAGTGTTCATGAGAATCTGAAGAACGTTCATGAGAATCTGAAGAACGTTCATGAGAATGAGGAAATGAATGTTTATTAAAGAAATAAGGTGGAGGTGTTAGTAGGAAAAACTTTTTAATGGGAGCAACAATGGGAGCACCAATGGGAACATCAATGGGAGCAATTTTTGGCTGGGTGTGGAGGAGAAATAAGAGACCCTGTTCTTTAAGGAAATGATTACGCAGATAGCGATAGAGGACGGCGGGAGCACGAGTGAGGGAGACTTGAAAATTGAAATTTTGAGATGTCATGAGTCGGCTGATTTTAAGTACAAAATGACCCTATCCATCATGATAAGTAAGAACTGAAGAGTAAGGACTCAGTAATGAGGACTAAATAATAGGCGAAGGCTAAATAAATGGGTTAAATGAGTGAGAATTGAATAAACGTGGCTATGAGTGTAGACTCAATGAATGGGCTAAATAAATGGGTTAAATAAATGGGTTAAATAAGTGAGAATTGAAGGAACGGGGCTAAATAAGTGGTCTAAATCTGTGTAGAATCAATAGCTGGGGTTATTAAAATCTACGAGAGAGTGCTTAGTAATAAATAGGGAAAGCTGGGTTTAAGAGGATGGGGGTGAGTGGTGATTTTTTATTAAATATTCCAGTGCTGCTAAATATCCAAAGGAGCCTAGTCCGGTAATGACCCCTTGTGCTAGCGATGAAATATAAGAATGGTGGCGAAAAGGTTCACGTTTGGCAAGATTGGAGAGGTGGACTTCGATAATGGGAATAGAAAAGAGGGTGAGGGTATCGTGAATGGCTATGGAAGTATGGGTAAAAGCACCTAAATTGATAATAATCGCAGTAACGTCAGCTTGCTGGAAGATTTTTTGTAAAAAGTCGATGATAGCACCTTCGTGATTGCTCTGGAAGGGTAAAATTTCAATATGATGTGCTTCGGCACGTTCTTTTATTTGTTTCTCAATTTCTGGAAGTGTGGTCGTTCCATAGAGTTTAGGGTCACGTTTCCCCAAGAGATTGAGATTGGGACCATTGATGAGGGCTATTTTTTGCTTGATTTCTTTTGCAGTCATGGAGTTTTTCTATATAAAGGTTGTGAATATAATATGGTTATCCCTTAGAGTGATTATAATATGAAAATAAGAAGAAATTTTTAAACTTTGTATAAGAGAAATTGTAATAGTGTGGTATAAACGGGTTTTACGGCATATTTTTATAAACGAGTTTCTAAGGTGTCTTTTTATAAGCAAGTTTTTAAGGTGTTTTTATATAAACAAGTTTTTAAGGTGTTTTTATAAGAGGGTTTTAAGGTAGCGAATATTGAGAGTACTTGCACGCATGACCTCTGTGTAGAGGAGCAGAGCTTTTTTTAGCCGTAATTTCTCTGGGGTATTTTCTTTAGAAGTGTTTTTTGAAGAAAAGGCTGTATCGCTAATATCATAGAATGTTTGCTGACGGCACCTGTGAATTCTTTTTCTATGGAAGGTTTTTGGAGTATTTTGTTGAGGGAATTGAGGCGATGGAGCATTTTTTGGTTGGGTGGTTGGTTTGGGTGTTGTTTAGGGTTTTGTTTACTTAAGGATTTAATGATAGTTGCGGCAGTTTTTCCAGCATTATGATAGGTTTGAAGGCGAGTGATGAGGTTATTTGTGGCATCCTGAAAGATTTTTTGGCGTTTTTCAAAGTCTTTAGCGGAGCTTCCTAAGGTGCTTTGATGGGTATGGGAGAGATGATGAATACGTTTTCTAAAATCTGCTTTAGCAAGGGGTTTTACGGCGTATTTTTTTAAACGAGTTTTAAAATATCTTTTTATAAACAAGTTTTTAAGATGTTTTTTATAAGCAAGTTTTTAAGGTGTCTTTTTATAAGAGGGTTTTAAGGTAGCGAATATTGAGAGTACTTGCACGCATGACCTCTGTGTAGAGGAGCAGAGCTTTTTTTAGCCGTAATTTCTCTGGGGTATTTTCTTTAGAACTGTTTTTTGAAGAAAAGGCTGTATCGCTAATATCATAGAATGTTTGCTGCATGACGGCACCTGTGAATTCTTTTTCTATGGAGGGTTTTTGGAGTATTTTGTTGAGGGAATTGAGGCGATGGAGCATTTTTTGATTGGGTGGTTGGTTTGGGTGGTGTGGTGGTTGGTTTGGGTGGTGTTTAGGGTGTTGTTTACTTAAGGATTTAATGATAGTTGCGGCGGTTTTTCCAGCATTATGATAGGTTTGAAGGCGAGTGATGAGGTTATTTGTGGCATCGTGAAAGATTTTTTGGCGTTTTTCAAAGTCTTTAGCAGAGCTTCCTAAGGTACTTTGATGGGTATGGGAGAGATGATGAATACGTTTTCTAAAATCTGCTTTAGCAAGGGGTTTTACGGCGTATTTTTTTACGAAATCATTTAACATGAGGTGAGGAATGCCCGTAATGGGTCGTGCTCGCTTCGATGTATGAAAAATAGGAAAGGGGACATCTTGGCAATTATCTTCAAACCAGCGTTGATAAAGTTCCATTGCTGCGTCGCTATAAACGGTTTGCTGGTTACGATTTTTTATGGGGGTCACGTCTTTTGAGTTCATGATAGAAAAGAGACGAGTTTGAAAGTTATCGAAGCGGTCGATGGTAGAAAACCAGGCTTCTTCATGAAAAGCGCCTGAGAGATGATAAGCTTCACGAGAATAGGCTAGATCAATACCGAGCATAGCCATAGCACTGGCTTGCGTGTGTTTAATGATCTCGAATGCAACGGTAGCAACAGAGCCGCCTACTTTCAGAGTGCCTTTAGGGCTGAAGAATCCTATTAAATACCCATAATAAGAAGAAAAGTTATCGAACATGAATACATGGGTAAACTTTTTAATACTGTGATGACTAATAGAAGGCTCTGCAATGAGTATGGTTGTTTGCGTGTGAGTACTGGGGACGGATTCTAGGTATTTAGAGTTGATTTTTTGTGGATCGATGGATATCACGAAATCGCAGTTAATGCCATGCTTTAGCATGACCGCATAAGCGGTGTCCACGGCTACGATGAGGACGTTAGCTTGAAATTGTTTGAGGAGGGGAAGTTCATCTTCTAATGAAGGGGCTGCCCCTACAATGACGACGGGATACCCTTTGATAAAGGGTAGGAGTTTGGCGATGGGAACGGCATTGATGATGGCGGGCGTATTTTTAACTAAATTTCTAAGCCAAATCTTTTCAAAACGGCTAAACGTGGCACGATTGATGGACTTTTCATCTTGTTCAATGATGATAGTTTGTTGGATATTTGTATAAAACTCTTCCGCTCGACGAACTTCCCTGGGATTGGTATGAAAACGAATATGTTTAGAGGAGTGATTTTTAAAAAGGGCTGTGATGGCTTCACGAAATTCCGTTTCTATAGTGTTTGTAGCGGTGTTTGCAGTGGTGTTTGTAGCGGTTTTTGCAGCAGTGTTTGCAGTGGTTTTTGCAACGGTGTTTGCATTGGTATTTGCATTGGTATTTGCAGTGGTGTTTGTAGCGATGTTTGCAGTGGTGTTTGTAGCGATGTTTGCAGTGGTGTTTGTAGCGATGTTTGCAGTGGTGTTTGTAGCGATGTTTGCAGTGGTTTTTGCAGTGGTGTTTGTAGTGGTGTTTGCAACGGTGTTTGTAGTGGTGTTTGCAGTGGTGTTTGCAGTAGTTTCTCCAGTAGTTTCTGTCCTGGAAGTTGATAAATGAGACGCTAAATTAGGTTTTAGCTTGGTTTCTACATGAAGTTTTGCTGGTTGCGATGTTGATAATTGTGATAATGGCTGAGATTCCGCTGATTGCGATGTTGATGGCTGAGATTCTAGTTTTGTGTGAAATTTTAGTAGATTGGCTGCTGAGACTAGGTCTGTAAATGTATAAAAAAGGGGTGGATTGGCTTTTTTTCGTTTATTTAGATAATGAGAGGGGATATGTTTTAAGGCTAAGGTCTGAATTTCTAAATTTTCCGAGATGATGACAACGGGAATATGAACGTAGGTGGTGAGTGCTAATTGGATGAGGGCAATATTCCCAGCACCTAGGATGAAGACAATCGTAGGATCTTGCGTATTTTGAAATTCTTTTGTAAGAATTCGTTTAGCTTCTGCTGTAGGAGAGTACTTACTTGAGAGATAAACGGGCTCTCCTAAGTCTGGGGGATCTTGATAGTAAATAACGGGAATAGGATCGTTTTCAAGTTGTGCGGGCTGGGTTTGATACATACGTTTCACATTGATATGAATAAGCGATGTTGGCAGTGCCTTGGAAATAGTAAAACTTAGGAAAAATACGGATTTTAGTAATGACTTAGAAGTAGTAAAACTTAAAAATAAATACGGATTTTAGTAATGATTTAGAAGTAGTAAAACTTAAGAATAAATACGGGTTTTAGCAATAACTTAGAAGTAGTAAAACTTAAGAATAAATACGGGTTTTAGTAATAACTTAGAAGTAGTAAAACTTAGGAAAAATACGGATTTTAGTAATAACTTAGAAGTAGTAAAACTTAGGAAAAATACGGATTTTAGTAATAACTTAGAAGTGTGGGATGGTTAGGAGAAGGTGAGAGAATTTTAAATAACTTTGAATAATTTTGAATAATTTTAGATAATTTTGGATAATTTTGGATAATTTAGTGACTGAGGAAGAGTTTGATAACGGTATCATTACGAATATCCGTATAAGCGGGTGGTTCTTGCCGTACTACGTAGCCATTCCCTGATAATTGATAAGAAATGTGATAATCGCGTTTCAAGTTTTCTAGGATGAGTTTATCCATGGTTTTAAGGACGGTTCGCATGGACATGCCTTTAAAGGAAGGGATTTTTCGTGTTGAGAAGGATGGAATAGGCGATGTTTCAGCAAAAAGCGTGGAGGCGTGTGTTTTTTCTAGGGGCAGACGACTTGCAAGATTTTGCTTAGGATTGCGTGGAAGCGGTGGGGTTTGCGTGATATTTTCTATGCTATTATCGATTATATTTTCAGGAGAGTTCTCAATGTCATTATTAAAGACGTTAGCAATGGAGCGGGTGGAGCGATTTACTAGACTGGAGCGATTGAACTGACTGGAGCGATTGAATTGACTGGAGCTATTTACTGGATTAGCTTGATTAAGTTGATCAGCTTGATGAAATAAGGAAGCCGTGCTAGATGAAGGAGTGGGGATATAAACCGTTTCGTGAATGCGTTCATCGTCTAAATGATAGCTACGAATCACATCATCTAGGATTTCTGCAAAGAGTGGAGCGGCAGTTCTGCCTCCGTGGTACTCTTTTTTAGGTAAAATGATAAGTGATAGGATGGTAAAGCGGGGGTTTTCTTCTGGGTAAGCTCCTGCAAAGATGGAGTGATATTTATTGATATGATAGCCACCTTTATTGTGATTAGCCACTTGACTTGTACTGGTTTTTCCTAAGATCTTAAGATAACCGCTATTTTTAGCAGCATGACCTGTACTATCAGCACGGACGCCATTTTGGAGCAATTGACGAATTTTAGCGGTGGCAGTTTCTTGGAGAACGCGAGTTTTCTTTGTCTTAAAGGGGCGACTCTCTTTAATGGGGATATGATTTTCATAATAATGAAAGGCTTTAGCTATTTTAGGTTCATGGAGGATTCCATCTGAAACGAGGGCACTAAAGGCATTGATAAGCTGAAGTGGAGTCACGCCAATGCCTTGACCGATGAGACTTGTTGCGGTGGTTCGTTGTCCCCATTCTACAAGTGGCGGGAGGATACCTTTTTCTTCACCGGGAAGATCAATGCCCGTAGGACGATCCATGCCAAGCATGACTAAAAAATCACGAATTTCTTGTTTTGTGAGGTGTTCTCCCGCTTGAATCATTCCAGCATTACAAGAATAACTGATAATATCGCTTAGGGAGACTTCTCCATGTTCGCCTGTACAGTTGATGATCTCTCCATTTTTAAGCTCATAGTACCCTTTACAAAAATAGCGTTTTTCGTCAATATCTAGATCGCTTTGCTGGCTCAGTAAATAGGCTGAAAAAAAGATTTTAAAAATAGAACCGGGCTCGATGATATAACTAATGGCTTTATTTCTAAATAAATTAGCATCGCTTTGGGTGAAACGATTGAGATTGAAAGTGGGATAAATGCTGAGGGTGCGAATTTGCCGTGTTTCTATATCCTGGACGATGACTATACCCGCTTTCGCTTGTTTACGGGTGACGGTCTCTTTCAGTTTAGTTGCAATGCTACGTTGGAGATTTTTATCGATAGCAAGTTCGATGCGGACTTCTTTACCTGCTTTCGTTCCAACGAACGCAGAAAGTTCTTTTTCGTAATATTGTTCTAAGCCTGAGAGTCCCTGTTCATCGTGCCCTACAAAGCCTAATGTTTGTGCCATGAGTGCTGTTTCTGGATAAGTGCGATGAAGGACGCGATCGGTTAGGAAATGCGGCATTTTTAGGTTGTAAAGGAGTTTTGCTTTATCTTTCGTGGTGAAACGCTTGAGAAGTACAACACGACCTTTATAGAGATTATCGTAGATTTTCTGTGGATTTAAGCCGATAAGCGTGGCTATACGTTCAACTGAGCTATTATTGAGCGGAATTTTGACGCGACCGTCTAGGTAAAGATTGTATAAATATTCACTATAAGCTAAGGGCGAGCCATTTATGTCTACAATAGCTCCACGTTGGCTATTTGGGAGTAAGGCGTAGTTAAGGGGGCGTTTGGTGACAAATTTTTGTGTTTTCTTCGAGGACTTATTGGATACTTCGTTAGCTAGTTCCTTCGTTGCTTTATTAGCTAGTTCCTTAGCTACTTCCTTATCTAGTTCGTTAGCCATTTCGTTAGCTGGTTCATTTAGAGCCGTTTTGATGCTTGCGGAGGATGAGGAAGAAGCGGCGTTTACTGTGGAAAGTGCATTGGACGTAGCAGACGATGGGGATATATCAGATGATGGGGATAGAGTTAAAGCGGAGTTAGCTTCTTCACCGTTACGTGAGGACTTCATCCAGTCTTCACCCAATGTTAGATAAAAACTACGACTCAGTAGTATAGTAAATCCGAGTATAAATAGGATGATAAAGATATTGATCTTGCTGGTATTCATAAAGGTATCAATTTATAGCTAAAATGTGAGTGCAAAGACAGTGAAAAGGCTGTGAATAGACGGTGAAAAGACTGTGAAAGGCAGTAAATAGGCTGTGAATAGGCAGTAAAAAGGCTGTGAAAAGATAATCAATAGCTAATAAAGAAAAAATTTCTCTTATCCTAAATTCCTACGCTCAATGCTTATCCTAATCTTTACGCTCAATGCTTGTTTTAAGGTTTTATGCTAAGTTTTTGCTCTAAGTTTTTATGCTAAGTTCGTACTCTAAATTCTTATTCTAAGGGATAATCTTCGGTTTTAACAGTACCTTGAACGGTGCTTTCGCGAACATTGAACCATAAAGTTCCATTAGGATTGATACGTTTAGTGCGTTGGCTAAGAGATTTGAAGGGGACGTGGGTCATTTCACCGTGCCAATATCCAATTAACATAGCGGTTTTACCCGCCATAGCAGCGTGTACGGCATTTTGAGCCACACGTGAACAGAAGACGCGGTCAAAGCAATTGGGTCTAGACGAGCGGATATAATAACTAGGGTCTAAATATTTAAGGGAAATGGGAAATTGCATCTTCTTAAAGGCACTTATAATGTTACTTTTTAAGAAAGTTCCAATATCGGGTAAGACTTTATTGCCAGAGGCGTCATATCTAGGTGTGGAAGTTGTGATGAGATCTTGCCCTGCACCTTCTGCTACAACTATCACCATATAGGATCTTTTCTGTAAATATTGGTGAATATAGGGGATGAGACCACGTTTTCCCGTGAGGGTGAAGGGAATTTCTGGAATAAGGCAGAGATTCACCACGCCTGTGGACATGGTGGCATAAGCAGAGATGTATCCTGAGTGGCGTCCCATGAGCTTAACGAGACCAATTCCATTTAAATGCCCACGTGCTTCTTCGTGAGCTGCCATAATGGTATCGCTTGCTTTTTCAACAGCCGTTTCAAAGCCAAAAGACGTCACTACGTAGGGAATATCGTTATCAATTGTTTTTGGAACGCCTATAACGCTAATATTTAAGTTGCGTTTTTTAATCTCTTCTGAAATAAGATGAGCCCCACGCATAGTACCATCGCCACCAATAGCAAAAAGGATATTGAAGTTGTTATGGGCAAGATTATCGACAACTTCAGTAATGGGAGGTGCTCCACGTGAAGTTCCTAAGATAGTGCCGCCTAGGAAGTGAATATCACGGACATTTTCAGGCGATAGGGGCGTCATCTTGATAGCCTTATTGCCCAAACCTTGATAACCGTAGTTAATACCCACAATATTCTTAACTTCATATCTATTCCATAATTGCCGTACAAGACCGTAAATAACGGAATTGAGCCCCGGACAAATGCCTCCACAGGTGACAATGCCTACCTTTGTTGTACGGGGATTGAAAAAGATCTTATAGCGAGGCCCTGATTTCTCAAAGGAATACCTATGAATATCGGCTGTATTTTCTACTGTTTTTATCCCATCGGTCCTGATATTCATCAGGACGCGGTCGTGATCACTGATAAAATTTTGTTTTTCGTAGAGCGGACTTATGAGACGTGGTGTTCCTAGGCTCATGATTCTAAAATCATTTTCATGAGAGCTCGTCTGGTTATTTTCATGAGAGCTCGTCTGGTTATTAGTTTGACTTTGATTATTAGTCTGGCTACTATTATTAGGTTGCTTAGGATGCTTAGGGTATTTGGGGTGTTTAGGGTGTTTTTGGGACATTAGATTTGTCTTATTAGATAAGTTTTAATTGTTTTAAGGGTAAAAAAGCGGCTATTTTAACTATAAAAGAAGCTATTTAAGAGTATTTAAAAAAAGCTGATTAATTATAGAAGATGTTACTTAGAAATAGTAAAAGCTAAGATGTTTAGGGTGTAAAAGCTGATTTTTAAGCACGTATAAGTGGATAAAATCAATGGTTTTATAGAATAAATAACATAAGTTTTATAGAATAAATAACATAAGTTTTATAGAATAAATAACATAAGTTTTATAGAATAAATAACATAAGTTTTATAGAATAAATAACATAAGTTTTATAGAATAAATAACATAAATAATTGAAATTTACTAGCTTCTTCAGTATTTTTAAAAATAATCTTTTCGTAGGGTTTTTCAAGGATAATTAGCAAAGGTTTACCCTCATTTAGCATAGTGTCCCAACTCTATTTCAGATGATTAGTATTTCGGATGAATATATTAAGCTGTGAAGTATTTTTTATAGAAAAAAAAGTATTCATTTGCTTAGGGTACATCTGCACTATCATCTGTAATATGATCTGCAGTATCATTTACAGTATCATTTACGGTATTATCTGTAGTATGGTCTACAGTATCATCTGCCGTATGAAGCTGCACTGGGATGAGAGATTTTATATATTACAGTGGGAATGAATGCTTGTAGAGGGCATGTAATGTATTTTATTCACTTTACCTAGAATTAAATTATACCGATAAAATGACTACTCATTGAGAAAGGAATTATAAATTTAGTAAATAAGCGGCTTTTAATAGAGTTTTTCAATAGGATTTAATGGGGTTGAGTCGACTTTTAGTAGGTTTTAGTGGCTTTTATAGAATTTATTAGGGTTTTAGTAGGTTTTGATAGAAATTAATAAAGTTTAACTAGCTTTTATGAGGGTTTGACTAATAGGCATAAAAGGGAATGTGTTCTTTTTAAGATAAAAGAGAACGTACTCTTTTTAAGATTATAGGTATTTTTAGATTATTTATTTTAAATTGTTGTTCATCGTTGTTAATTACAAGCATTTTACGACTTTTATTTAAAATATTTTATTTTATTTTGCTTTATTTCAGTTATTAAACGTTTTTTAGCTTATTTTTTCAATTATTTTTATACTTTTCTTGTATTTATTTTAGAATTCTTTAAGATTATTTTTTAGCTTATGAATATGATTAGGATAGAGAACTATGGCATATAATTCTGATTCACCCAAATCACCGTCTCCTTATACGGTTCGTTATGTTATCGCTTTGAATAAGAAGCGATTATTTTTAATTTCGTTAAGTACTGTACTAACGGTGATGATTATCTTTTTTTCAGGGTATTTAACGGGAAATACACTTGCACAATCACAATATCAGGGACAAGGTGTAGAGAATGAAGCGGATTTGGAAGTGGATTCGGGGGTAAATCCTGAAGTACTGCCTGCGGAACAGGGAGATTCGGCTGCACCTATATTAGAAGTGGGTGTAAAAAATAAGGAAAAGGATAATCAACTTTCAGAATTGCTACCCAGCAGTACTAGTGTTAATGAAGCAAGCGATTTTAATACAAATGATCTAGTTTTTGAAAACATTTTCTCCGATGAAGAAGTGAAGCAAGCACTTAAATCGGGTGAAAAATTTGAAGATAACGATAATTATAATCGTAAAAAGAAGTCTCAAAATAGTACCTCCTCTTCTCGTAAAGCCCCCGTAAAAAAAGAGGTTAAATCTGCTCTAAAAAAACCCACTCAGGAAATTGCTTTAGCAAAGCCAAAGCCAAAGCCTACAGCAAAGCCTAAGCCAAAGCCTAAGACGACTGCTAACGCTAACAGTAGTAGTAGGGCTAATAGCACTACTGCTAGGGCTAGTACTACTGCTAGGGCTACTTCTGCTACTACGAGTAGTGTTGGGGAAGAGCGTCGTTTACCTGAGCAGAGGAGGCAGACAGTTGCTATTTATGAAGAATATCCAGAATTGGGTAAAATCTACTATTATTTGCAATTGATAACAACGGGAGACGTGGCAAAAGGACGGCGTTTCTCTGCCAAATTACGAAATGAGGGGTTTTCTGTAAAATTGGTTGAAACGGTTATTAACGATGAATATTATTATGTTATTCTCGTTGGACTCTATAGAAGTGAGAATCAAGCACGGGTGCATCTTGGTCGTTTTAAGACGCACTCGCGTTATAGTGATGCATTTAAAGATGCCTTTATTAGACCTTACGATGTGAAAGATACCAATGTTTCAGAGCTTTCTGCTAAGACGCCTAGTGTAGCGGGTCCTGATTTGGTAGAAGTGGAATAATTGCTTAATGGTAGAAGTGGAATAATCACTTTTTTCTTGATGGTTAGAAAAAAACTAATTTTTCTTGATGGTTACAAAAACTAATTCTGCTAAGAAGCTTTCCCAATTTTCTCCGTATTTTAGACCTATTGGGCATAGTATGACTGTACGGATATATTATGCTGATACCGATGCGGGAGGAGTGGTTTATTACGCCAATTATGGAACTATTTTTGAAAAAGGACGGACAGAACTACTTAGGAGAAAGGATATTTCGCCTAAAACTCTAGCAGAAACACATCAGCTATTGTTTCCAGTCGTGCATTTCACCGTCGATTATCATAGTCCCGCGTATTACGATGACGAATTAACGTTATTCACGTGGCTTACACAGGTCACAAAAGTACGGCTTTATTACCGTTACGAATTAGTGCGGTATTCACGCAGAATTGATCCCCCACCACCCTCCACGGAGACCCCATCACCCGCCACGCCTTCATTAGCGGCTGAACTTAGTAAGGAACTCAATTCTACACCTGGCTCCCCGCCTATTGAAATATCTAGAGACTCATCTAAAGCACTCGGAGAAGGAGATTTTAGGGAAGATTTTAAGGAAAATTCTAAGGAAGATGCAGAAGCAATCTCCGTAGAAAACTCTAAAGAAATCTCCGTAGAAAATGCTAAAGAAGAGTGGGATTCATCTAAAAAAACAGATATTTTAGTGAATAAGACAGAGCAAGCCACTGCTAAGAAGGTACTCATTGCAAGTGGTGAGACTATTAACGTTGCAGTGGACGTGAAAACAATGCGTCCTAGAAGACTTCCTGAAGAACTTCTTAAAAGTCTAGAAATTAAGCACTAGATATTATCAGTATTGAGTGCTATTCATAGCTGTTAGCGATGGTAGGAGATTGTTATGATTGTTAGGAGTATTTTTATTTTAGGAATGGTTTTAGTGGTAGTTATTAGTTAAGGCATTAAAAAATATAATGAACGCCGACTTGGATGAGGCGGAGTGCTTGGTCTAAATAGGGGATATTTTTATAATTTTTACGATCGATAAAATTGGTTACTTCTATGAATAGGCTTACTTGTTGATTGGCTTTTCTAAAAACTTGAATTTCGTAACGAAGGTTGAGTTCATGGCGACTTCTATCTACTTTATCGGGTGTGGTGGCGGAAGTTGCTGTGGTGTCTGGATAAATGATTTTAAAGAAGTCTTTAAAGGAATAGAAATGCGAGAGAGAGAGGCGTGAGTTTAAGACATTTTCACTTAAAGTGAGGCGAATTTCTGAAGTAAGTGCGGGGTACAATGTTTCTATTTTAGATGAGGTGTAGGCTAATGAATGAGAGAGTTTAAAATAGGGGAAGATGGAGAAATGGATATCGGATTCGAAACCTAGTGAATAGACAATATTTTCAGTTGAAGCGGGAATAGCAGAACGGATAGCGAGCATAGCCTCATTTAGGGCAATGCGATTGATATTAGAGAGATAAATATCGTTTATGAAGCTTAGCGACCAGTTAATGTACTGTTGGTAGGAAAGGGTTAAGGTGAAGAAGTTTTGAAAGTAGCGATTGATAGGCGGGAAGGTTTCTTTAGCAAAGACGAGTGGTGAATTTTGTTCGTAAAAGAGCTGCAGGCTCTCATCTTCTATGAGTCCTTCCACCCCAAAACTAAGTGAAAGCTGGTTGAGGAGTGGAAATTCAAAGATAAGTTTGGGAAGTAGGGGTAAAATACTCATATCCGCCTTATCATAAGTGGGAAGTTGTTCTACTCCGTAGTTGTAGCCCTAAGCCTAAATGTAAGATCAGCCGTTCGTGTTGATATTGATAGCTGAATAAGGCTGTGGTGGCAAGGGCGTACGTTTGTGACGTACTAAAGGCATTCAGCTTAAAACCTAAGGCAATATTTAAATGATGCTGTAAATTCTTTGTGAAAGCGAGTGAAACTTGTTGATTTTCTTCAAAATGATGACGTTCTAGACGTTTGTTCGCATTATTCTTCTGTAAAAAATGTTGCCCGTAGTGAAAATGGAAATTTCCACGTAAACGGAGGTCCTCAACACGCTCAGAGGGAAGCTCTAGATTTAACTCATAGGCAAGCGAACTTAAAAAGAGCGAATGTTTGAAACGGGTAGCCATTTCTGATGTGGAACCTGGAGGATTATTGGGATCTGGAGGATTATTGGGATCTAGGGAGGAAATTACAGCTTCTTCTAATATGAAATTTTGTAATCCTTCTATTTGCGTAAGATGGTGAATTGTGATAATATGCCTATCGTGGTTAAGATTAATGCCTTGTTCAATGAAAAAACGCGTAAGCTCACTATTCGGAAGCGATTCGATAGGCGGACTATCTAAAATACTTAAAGCACTTGCGTAAGCCGTGTCTATTTTTAACGTAAGTAGCGTATCACTAAAATACTTATTGATGAAAACATAGGCATTTAGATGATTGTGAGTTCCAATGGCAAATTCTACTTCATTATAACTAAGTTGCTTTTCTGCTTGGTCTAAATCCGGCTTTTTGGGTAAACGAGCAATGAAAGCACTAGAATCTTCTAATAATGCAGGAGCACCCGTTTCATTTGTTCGTAAATAACGGTTTTTGCGACCGTAACGTGAGGTGCTTTCAAGATAATCAGTTCGTTTAGTCCCCTCCAATTGTAGAGGAGTGCCTTCTTCTATCAGATTCGTTTCATCATAAGACGGAATAGCCAGATCGGAAGCCTCTTGTGCATTGAGATTGGGGCTATGGATGTTCTGAACAATGCTTATAAGTAATAAAAGTACTAGAAGTTTTAACATATACAGATTTTTCAAGGAAACAAGGCTTTTTTTAGATATGAGTAACGAGTTTGTGGGATAGATAGTATATATAGACACTAAACGGAGTTTTTGAGCTGATAGATATAACTAGGACTTGTAGTTGATAGCTGAATGGGGCTTTGAGATGGTAGATATAACTAGGACTTGTAGTTGATAGCTGAATAGAGCTTTGAGATGATAGATATAACTAGGACTTTGAGTTGATAGTTGAATGGGGCTTTAAGATGGTATAGGAATGGGACTTGTAGCGTGTAATAGCTTTGCGAGAATATATTAGAGTTTTTAGAAGAGAATTTGTAAGGATATTTACTGAAGTATTTACTATGGAGGTATTTATTGGAGAATAGGAAAGTTTAGGGGAGTTTGTGAGGTATACTGTGGGGATATTTCTTGTAGGGATATTTGTTGAGAAAATATTTGCTATGAGGGTATTTATGGGAATATTTGCTGGGAGAATATTTACTATGGGGGTTATTTGCTGGGAAATAGAGAATTTTAGGGGAGGTTTTCGAGGTAGGAAGAATAGGGGAATTCGCTTGCTAGTTTCTTTTTAAAACGTGCACTATCACGGAGTTTGTTAAGCTCTGTGGCACTGAGTGCTGCGGCATAATAGAGAAATTCTTGATATTGCGTTTCATCTTTAAAATGATCGTTTAGGAAATAAGCGAGGGAGAGAGCATAGAGTTCACTATAGTTTTTATGGGTGATAAGGGCTTGCATGGTCATGACGGATGTTGCTTTTGGGAGTGGCCAGAGATTTTGAGCATATTTTAAATATCTGAGGGCTTCTGTGATATTATTTGCTTCGAGATACCTCTGGACGATGAGACTTGCCCCTTCGGCTTTAAGGGCAGGTGAAGAAAGTTCTTGAATCTTTTCTTTAATGGCTTTAATGCTCGTAAGTGAACGATAGGGGCTTCCCTTTAGATAAACGTTCATGCGTTCTAGATTCTCAGTTGCTTGATTAGCTAAAACGGTGATAAAATCCGCACTTTCTGGAAATTGTCTTGCCACGGTGTTAGCATGTTTGAGGATCTTACGAAATTGGCTAGTGGCAAGGTTATAATCAGATTTTTGTGCATTGAGGAGGGCTGCTTCAAAACAGGCTTCGAGATAGCGTAATGTATAAAGCCGATGTGTTTCACTTTTTTGGATGACGCTATAAAGACGGGAGTAAGCTAGTTCGAGATTGGGTTTTTTAGGTTTTGCTAGTTCGGTTATGGCAGCATAGAATAAGGAATTGATCTCCCACGATAGATTCTTAGCACGTTGGGCTTGTTTGGCGGCTTCTAAATAAACTTTGATAGCAGAAGTCCGTGCTTTTTGGTCTACGAAAAGCTCTGCAATGGTGAAATAGGCTTCTTCTAAAAAAGGACTATCTGGAAAGTGGATTTCCATCTTCCCTAAATAATAATAGGCTTCACGAGGTGCTTTGGTTTTAACTTTGACGAGAACGCGCTGATAATAGGCTTGTTCTAAGGTTTTTTGGGGGGGGGCTACGTTTTCATCTTGCAGAACATTGATAATGCGGGTATAGTTTGCTAGGGCTTTATTATAACGCTCTGTATTGAAATAAATGCTTGCAAGGAGGAGGAGGGCTTGATAATAGGTTTCTGGGTCTTTATCGTGGACGTTTTCTAGGTGTTCGATAGCTTTTTTTAGCTGATTTTGATTTTGGTAGAGTTTGGCGAAGATAAGGTGAAGGTTATTTTCTTCGCTAATATCCCCTAATGCTTGTGCTTGTGTAAGGGCTGATAGGTAATAGGGAAGGGCTTCTTTTGGGCGTGTGAGTGCTATATGGTGAATT
>CAXARH010000023.1:0-26564 GCA_963971285.1 Astropecten irregularis | reverse complement strand
CGGTGAGACAAAGCGTCGTCTCGCCGATCGCTTCACGGAGCACCTCCGGAGTGTCCGCCTCAAGACACCTGGCCTGACGGTGGCTGAACATTTCAGCGCGCCATCGCACTCAACCAAGGACATGTGCGTCTGCGTTGTTGCCACAGCCTCTTCCGACACACAGCGCCATTCTTTGGAACAGCGGATCATCTTCCAACATGGCACGCTCCACCCTGACGGAATGAACATCGAGTTCAACGCCTTTCCATTCCCCTGAAGAAGGTGCATCGCACCGAAAGCTTGGGTGAACTATAACTTCATTGTGCACTGTTTTAACTTTATCTTCTTTGTTATCTTATGATTCCAGTGCAACGCAGCAACTTTTTCTTTAATGGAACATACCTCTTTAACTGCAGGTTTTTGGACATGCCGAAATTTTTTATTTAATTCTCCACCTTTGACACTATAAGAATCAATAAAGTTTGCCTTGTTCCCAGAGAAATCCCACCAAACTCATTTTTTCAACATATTTAAAGATCATGCCCAAGTAAGCCTGCGAGCAAGTCTAGCTCATTGTTTTGTAAGTTCATTATTTGAGAAACTGTGGCTATGTGCTTCCTTAGTCTGGTAGCTCGGAGATGTGTAGGGTTCTTAGCTCCACATCCTGATGAATGATATCGAGGAGTGTCTGTCCCACGCATATGACCAGAGCCTCCTGGAATACCAAATAGGTATATGTTGTCTTGTAAGCCCGCCTCATTTCTGCGTTTGTTCAAAGTATCAAGAGCTTCCTTCATTCGGGATGTGAACAGCACTACAACTGTGCGAAAACGCTTCCCAATTATCTCCACCCTCCAAAGTGCTTTACACAGTGACTGTTCCATTGCAGATAATGCTCAATCTATGATGCATGTCTCTCCACTGGCACATTTTTTGTAATCATCCACTGTCATCCTTGAAACTTCCCCTGGCCGTTTACGGTTAAAGACTATGACCTGGGACAGTATGACCTCGGCTAACTTTACCCATGATTTATGTATTTCAATCCCAGACTTCTGTAGCTCTTCATGCTTTGTCTTTGCTTCACCTTGAAGGTATCTAGATAGCTTTACCACATCTTCTGTCAAGGGAAGTAGCTTTGGGCTGTTTCGTTTGGCTTCTTCTAATGTTCTAAGAGCGTGGTGGCTTACCTCCCCCTCCCAGTGCAAATTATACAATGCAGCAACAGCTGTGCATTTCTTTTCTACCTCTTCATCACCATTCATGAGAGCTTCACCTCGTAGAATCTCTGTACAAGTCTTTACACTATGCCCAATATTAAGAGCCAGACTTGGAGTTGCGTAGATGTTGTTTTCTCCGAATCCAGCAGATTGTCTTGTGGCCTGAACTACTTCACGGAATTTCCGTGGGCATATGAGGTCCTCCAACTGGGCATTAGGTTGCTCCGTGAGAATTCTATATTCCAGCAACATCCGTGACACTTCACGTAATATCTGCCTTATATATCCCTCTTGGTCTTTGGAGTGACCATGCTTTAGGGTCAGCTTTTCTCCAAACAATTTTATCAGTCTGTCGGACCTGACCACTCTAGCTAGGTTGTCATCCACCATGTTCTTCCAGTTCTTCTTTTCTTTTTCTGGGGTTCTTCATCAGGACCATTTGCTTGATATGTTACCTGGCATGTGTGTTTCCATAGGTCGTTCTTAGCATAATAGCCATAGCAAGTAGGGCAAGGCAAATAATCACGAGCATCAGCCTTGAATGAGGGCCGGTTACAACTATAAGGGTACCTTTCCCTTCCTCCAGGACTTTACCATAATGGAGAAAATTCACTTAGTTTCTAATGAGTGTTAGGCACTTTGCACGTTTCTTTGGGTCCTTTGTTGCTAGCCATTCTCTGACCTGTGGCTCGTCTTTGTGCTTTGGGGAAGCCAGATGTCTAGGCAATTTCTTTTGCGGCTCCAAGCAGAACGGGCAAAATTATGGCTTATCCCACCTGCGTTTTCCATCTTCCTCATTCGATGTGCAAAACACCTCAATGTCAGATTGCACGTATGAAGAGCTGGAGACCTTGGGATTATGAGAACCAGAAGATTTAACTTGCTGATTGTTTGCCTTGTTAGAATGTCTAGGTTCACTTCCAAACAAAATGCTAGCATCATCATCAGAAAAATGGGATTGTGGATCCCGGTATGCACTTCTGTTTGCAGTTCTTGAAACATCTTGACAACTTCCACGTCTTCTTCTAGTTCCCGGAATCAAGTTCCCGAGCGGGGTAGTTTTCGGCATTATTCAAGAAATGATACACAATAAAAGATAACCGAATTTACACTTAAATGGGTGCAGATTAAAATATCACTCTGTGGCACTTAAGAAGAAACAAGTTTCCTCCCTTTGGAACGTAATGGAGAAATTACAAAGTCCTGCCCCAACAAACTTTTTATAATACATAGTAGAAACCAAAGTAGTCTGGTCAGTGTATGCTACAGGAGACTGCAACTGACTGGCCCTGTCCAGGTGGAGACAGTGCCTATATACAAGCAGTTTGCATGCCCAAGCAGCCAAGGAGTGTCCAGTTGCATTCCAAGCTCACATGTAATCCCCTCAGGGAGAGGGGATTCAGGGATCTCTCCTTGCGCCGAGTATAAGTGATTTTATCCTTTAGAGATAAATTGAAATATATTTGTAATAGACAATAAATAAAACAAGGAATAATAGATAGAATATTTAAATAAATTGACACAATTATTTGCGCTTTCATTGTGTAGGCCAAGAGCACTATGAACACCACGCATGAACACACAAGTTATCTAAATAAATTATGTAGTGTGTGGCAATTCCATAAAAAAAATAGAAAAACAAAAACAAAGCTATCAAAAGATCAGTGACTACTCCGAAAAGATCAAAGTAAAATATGGAATCGACATCAAAGCTGATGAACAACATCGCCATCCATACAAATATGTCACCTTTGCTACTCCAACTTGTTCCTGCCTAAACCTCATAACCCAGCCAATTAATGGCATCCCCATCCTGAAAGAGGACCTTGCACTGTGTGTGCCAAAGTAGAGGGGAGAAAAGCTGGTCGACCTGGGGCAAAATATGCCAGGTTGGAACAACTTGACACCAATGTTTAGCCAAACAAGAAGTAAATGTGATATTAGACAAGTTGGCAGACACAAGCACTCCATTTTCTGCTGATAACTTCATCACAGATGACCCTTCAATCAAATTCCCAATTTGCTGTTAAGTTTTGAACAGGCAAGTTGAAACACAATGCCACCCCGCGATCTGTTTGGAATGCCTGAAAACGGCTTTCAGCAAAGCCTCTTTGTCATCATTGCTGTGTCCCAGTTGCCAGAAGTATTTCTGTCTGAAGAACACAAATCCTGTTCGAGAATATTTTATTAATATTGTCGAGAATGCTAAAGTAACTTGCAAAACCTGCAAACGAAGAAGTTGGCTTAAATGTACGTTTGTTCAAGACTGCAAAGACCCTCAGACATCACAACAAGTTGATGAACACATATTCAGAGACAAAATGAATAGAAAAATTACAGCATCTGGAAAATTGGGACAACAAGTGACATCATCTTTGTTGGAAAAATACCTGGAATGGGATGGAGGAACAGTTGTCAAGCTTTTTACAGGTGGAAAGGTAAACTTGTAAAAAAATGATGTAATCACCATGATGTATAATTCAATAAACACATGCTCAAGTCTGACATTTCATTTCACTTTTGTTCCACTTTTATAGGCACTTTACGTTAAGCGTTTCACCAATCCAACGAAACTAAGCTCTGATGTCTCAACCCGAACCCTTTTTCGCCGAATAAAGGCAATAAAGTATACGCTTAGAGACGTCAGCGGCAGTAGCCTAACTCACCAACTGAGCCAACTAGTCCGCACAGCCACAAGACAAGACCTACAAAATCTCTTGCAGAAAATTAAAGTCAAAACATTTATTCCACCTCTGCAAGAGCTGGCATTGAAATCGGATTTAGGTCTCTCATGGGCTGCCCTTTTTGAACTTTAACTGTTAAATTTCATAGATTTTGTTTTCATTCAAATAAGCAATGCAAACTTAATGTTTGACTATAGAAGTGTGAATATCAAAAAATACTAAATCCATTTATCAACTACACAATTGGAATGGTGTTGTTATTTTCTTGCTCTCAGGTGGTTGCGTCAGTACAACATCGTCATGGCTAATGAACAGGCCAGCCGGAGGGTGTGCCAAACCTCTGTTGTACAAGACATTCTAGATGGAGCAAACTTCTCTTTGTTGCAAGTAGCCGCAGTGGTCTTGTCAGTTAGCCAGCTCCTTGTATCTTCATTACAGACTTAAGGAAGTACACCTTTGGTCTGTCGGATGAATATGAACGGTAACTACATGTACATGTGCATATAGGGTGCACATAATGTAACTCCATGGATTCACTTAATAAATTTTACCATAAAACACCACACTGTGAAATACTTTTTTATATTTCTTTATATTTTGTAGATGTGGAATGCTGCAGTGGACAGAGGGAATGTCGAAGGATGAGATATGGCTCAAGCTTGGAGGGGATAACGGGGTGGAAGCTTTAAGCTGATGCTTAAAGTTGCTAACATAGCTAACCCTAATTCAAGCCTGAGCACATGTGTCATCTGTGAATATGAATCATCAGACTCAGCCTCGAATCTCCACATTGCACTTGATAGATACGAAGAGCAAGTGAGGTCGATATCGAAAACATCATGGAAGTACGTACGTAAATGCTTAAATAGAGATCTTTATTTTGAAAATACAACATTACTAGTATGCACGGGGTTGAATGCACCCCAATAGGTGGTGTTAGCACTTGCAGGTGGTGAAGGTGTTGGTGGTGCGGGTGGTGGCGCTGTTCATAATAGGTGGTGCTGTTGTGATGTAGAGCCTGTTTTGGGTACGGATGGCGTTGTATGGGATGTGTCTGATGTTGGTTTACTCGTTTAAAACAAGGTCGCTCTTGATTGGTCGTTGAAAAAAAAGGGTAATTGTGATTGGATTAAAACATGATTGTTCATGATTGGCTAATGAATTAGAACATTGAATAAGAAAAAAACAGCAAAACAAATACAAAAACAGATGTAACTTACGTTTGTGTTGTGTAATAAAGCAAAGTACCGATGACATCATGGACATGTCTGGACAAGCCTCGACAAGTCAGCACTTGAATTATTTAAAGACCCCAAAAAGAAAATAGACATTGTGGTTGTGGGAACAACAACTAGGTGTTCGGGGTCTCATTTCGTACTGGAACTGTTATGAGAATGTTTGATGGAACGCATGTATGGCATATTGAAATACACTTAAACTGTGTGACTGAGCAAATGCTGATTGCACAGTGTATTCGTACATGTACACTGACTGATAGCGTATCGAAATTTGTGTCACTTTAAATAATGTAAAATTGCCCGGACGATAACTTCCGTTTAGTTAATCACAAACAACTGAACATTTGCAGAAATCATGGAATGCGTACGATGTAATCAACTTGCAATTTGCATTGATGTTTTTGATGTACGTCATATAAATACCGAATAAACAGCATTTGAATAATTACATCATGTTTCCTATAAAAGGCATAACTTCCGGTAAAATGACGTCACAGATTTCAAACCTTACACATAATTTATGTCAAAGTGCATCAGTGCTTTACACTTACTAAATTTGGCGGAAATCCGTTGTTTACTTTTGGACTACGTAATTACTGTATATGTTAAATCCACCGTAGAGGGCGCTATACAGCCCGTACGACGTCATCGTTTATATTTTCTAAAAGCTTAAGACCTACTCTATATTTTACCTAACGGATTTTATGTGCCTAAAATCACGTGATAAGTAACATATTTCAAAATCAAAATCGTAGGTCATGTGGTTCTCAAGTTATAACGGTCCAATTTGTTTTCCTTAAAACACGTGTAATTTGATACCCGATGACGTAATCATGATGTCAATCTTCTAGGTACAACTTGGCATCACGACCAATGTTCCCATCAAGTTTCACGTCAATATCTTATAATAGTCATATAGAAGTCTTGCGGAAAAATTTGGGAAGAAAAAAAGAAATAAAACTGAACAATAACAATAGGTGTTCGGCTTAAACCCGAACACCTAAAAACAAAAAAGAAAATAAAGGAAGTGCAGAAAGTGATGAACGCTTGGGCACCATGAAGTGGTTCACCACGAAGTGGTGCCCACGATTGATTCGTGTCAGTGATAACTGGCGAAGCCACTTGCAGGCGCAGGGAGTGACGAAGTCACGACTGCTGGAGCCACGAAGTGGCGGAGGCGCCCGGGTGATACTCACGTTATTATGTATCAAATTGCAATGCAATAATTCTGCTTAGTGTTTGACTATACCCCAAAAATGGAGGTCCTGTTTGGAAATGCTGTACTCTGTTAATTGTTCAACTTTAAAGTATAAATGTGAACTGCTATCAAACATACACTCCTGGAAACCTTTCAAAACATCATATTTCATTGTTACCGGATGACTACCATACAATTGGATGTCATCCCCCAGGACAGAGGTGTGTGGTGGCAATGTTCACCAGTGTGCAGGACCACAGCACAAAAATCAACAAAGATGCCTTGCTACAGGCAACAAGTGGTCGCCACTGCTGCATCTGGCAAGACCATCATCAGACTAACATCCAAGACCAAGATATGTTTTAAACCCAATTCAATCTCATAATTTTTTCCCTATTCAATCTCATTATTTTTTCTACTGAAATATAAACGACATTCAGTGATATTTTGCACCAACTGAAGTAAACGGAAGGATGTGAATAATATATAAGTTTCTTTCTCATTAAAAATCTTGCCATAGGCCAAAAAAACAACACACACAACAAAATTAAGAAAAACAATCATTAAAGGTAGTATCATACTTTGGTTTTTGTCAAAGAAATTTAGATTCATGGGAAAAAATTTCAAGGAAGATACAGTTACAGTGAAAAACTGTGAAATCTGTGAAAATTTCAATCCCATACGGTGCCCACTTTTTGAGAAAACAGTGAAAAACAGCAACAGCATTTCGTAAGTCTTTTCACCGTTATTTTCGGTTGTTGTGTTACTAATTTCTGGATAAATACACAATTTCAGGCAGAAACATTTTAACGGTACACATGTAGGTTTCCACCAACACCATCTTCATATCCTGAAAATTGTACGTATTTTTGTGAACATTTCTGTTTTGGTCTCTTATACCAAAGTATGATACTTCCTTTAAACACATTTCATTTTGTGGGGGGATGTCGGTGAAACAAAACATTTACAACAAAAATCAAATGACTTTTAGGTGATATCTATAGGGCAAGATACAAATGATGCATGATTGTGCCAACTCACGGAATGTTCGTTACTTAAGGCAACAGCAGCTGACCCAAAAACATGCTGACAAATTGCTATCATTAGTAAAATGTAAGCAACCATGAAATATTAAGAAAGATAGCTATTTTTCAATCATAATAATACAATTACTACCAAAAGAGAGCATTTCAGACAAATCAAGTCTTGTATTTACAGCATGTCACCAATTTCATACAAACATATTATAATGATTTCTTATGCCATTATGTTTTACATTTGAAAACATACATTGTGACCTATATTGTAAACATACAGGACAGTTCAACTCAAACATGTCAAAGGTTAAACAACATCAGTAGGCTTAAATAATTTCCATAGCCAAGACATGATCTTTTGGGCCTCCACATAAATTTAGTGAATTGAATCGAGCTGAACCATTCAATTCTCTCCCAGTTAATGCACAAAATGACGAAGGTAGCTAAAATCTTACCATTGTAAAGATATAATGTAATTGTTAACATATGTGCCATCATGTCATACATGTGTGCATACATCCAAAACATTTGTGTTTCTTTTATTCAACAGATATTTAGAAGTCAGCATGTCGCATATGATAATGCGCTGAAGGAAAGTTTCTTCAACCCCCCAGCAATAGACGTGGCCGAGGCTATGACTGAGCCAACAGAGGGCAGGTTTTCAGTCATTGGAACCATCAAATCTGTAAGCCATATGTTCCATTTCAATTGATATTGCCCAACAATTAATTTCCAACAGTATAATGTCAACATTGAATCCTAACAACTCAGACCAACGAAGACAGGGAATATCATTTGAAGTTGTACATATCATGAGTTTGCTGCATTCTAATTTACTGAAATGAACTGTGACCTACATTAACAGCCGAACACTGTACATAATCCATACTTATTTTTAACCCACCTATTAATTTTTTTTTATGGATATTAAAGATACAATGACAATTCTACATTCTGTTCAGAACATCAATTAATACAAAAAAATGTTCTAAACCAATTCTATTTTTATTATTGATTGTCCTAGTCTTTAACATTTCTAATACTTAAAAAAACTACTTAGAGAGAAAAACAGAGCGTAAACATATAAAACAATAAGTTTTCCATTATTGCAAAATTGATAAAAAATGGAAGAACACATAGTTAACTATCAAAACATTTTAGATTTCAATCATATTCATATAGTACGGCCAATATTTAGCATTTTCAAAGCAGGAGTTATTCATAAACTTTAAAATGCAGCACATTTCAAGAATAAACTTCTCTTCCACAATCAAAAGCATAATCACCAGATAAAGATAATAGGAAATCTACAACATGTTGATACAATATTGCCCACATGAACTTTCATGTGCATTTCATTTATTATTCTAGCAATTTCATTCATTTGGCAGATCTCCCCAATGAAGCTCACAGCAAACGCAAAACGCAGGCAGGTGGACCTTCAAGAACCAAATGACAGAACAAAACGGGTCTGTGTGAACAACTGGCAAGACAAGGCAGATGACAACATACCACAACCAGAGACACGTGTCGTCATCAAGAATGTATATGCAAAGGTCTTCAGGGAGACCACCCAACTCAACAGTACACCACAATTGAGGTGAGATCTCCACTTTTACACAGACAAAAAGCAACAAAATAATCCTATTGATCAATAGCGCAATTGATGAATGGCAAACATGATGCCAACCAACCACATTTACTGAATTTATATTACTAAACCATTTTGATTTTCAACATCAAAGACTTGTCCATAATCTTCATAAAGCACATGTTTTCATTTTAAAATTCATATAAAGTATATGTATTAATGTGGAAAACAAATAATCCCATGCTATGAGATATGATGAAATGAAGCAAATGTATAGAGAGCGTGCACATGACGTCACTTGACAGCTTATCGGCCATTTTGGACGGCACGCGTACGCACGCACGCGTGCTCGTGATACCAGACAGCATCAGCAGGATTATGCAAGCACTTATGCGTGTGCGTCCGGTTGATTTGCAAGCTACGCGAACTACCGTGGGTAACATGTATACACGGAACGTACGTGCATTATACACGTGTTCAGCGTTGCCGTCCAAAATGGCGTCCTGATCACGTGACTGCACGTCCTCTATACCTGTTTAATTGTAATATATTAATTGCAACACGAAATGCAGTACATCTGTACTTAATATACTTATAATGCACGCTTTGTTTCTCAATACTTAAACAGGTGATGGAAAGAGACACAACTGCAGATATTACTATCAACGCATTTTCAGAGGAGCAAGAGTAAGTCATAATTTCATTTAAAACCAGTAGTAAATTAAAACAAATCTCAAATGTCCATTCAGCCAGACTTCCACACTTACATGTACATCAACAAGAATAACGGTTGACATTTATGGTAAAACTTAATACACCTGTACCTGTACAAACCAACAATTTGTAGTTGTCATTTTTTAATATGCTTCAATTATGTATGTCATTGACCAAGTACTGTATTACATGTGCACATACATTAGTCTTATGGAAGTCATTTTGGATTACGTAAAATACTTCACATTATCCACTTAACAATAATCTTTTTCGCATGTGCTTTATCTATAAAATCCCATCACGACTTGTACAAGTTTGTTACAACAAAAATATTATATCGGTTTCGCACGCAGTGACATGGACAGTACAAATAATGCACACAGTAGTGTAGCACTCTCTATTATAATTGAACTAAGTGTTCGCACTGCAGGTAAAAACAAAATTTCTCTCTCATGAAATACCAAACATTCAACATAATTCCACATAATACATCAATTTTTGTTTAATTTTACATTTACTAAATTTTACAAATATATCTAAATTTACAGTGACATCCAACTGTTGCTAACTGATGACGAGGATATCACATACCAAGTGCTAAGGAAGGTCCTCCTGGAAAAGCTTGAATATGCAGATTTGGACGAGCTGCAGATTTCGCTACCTGTTGCAGTCAATGTCAAGTATAGGGATGTCACTGACATCAAAACATTCATGGAGGTAGACACTGTCGTGTAAGTAAAAGTATTTGATTATTGTGAAAATATCAACATTTCCCTTAACTTACAAAGTTTCCAATAGGCTCTGCGCTATAGAGTTCCATCTTTGTTAGACAGCTATAGTTGCCTGGATGTTCGTACAAACATCGCCGTGACAACGTTTACGTGTAAATTAATGGGGCCACGTGTGACTTGTTTGTCCGAACTTCTGAAAGTTACGTCACGAGCGAGGAGCACTTTTTCAGGAAATGTTTCCAAGTCCTTACAACCCTAGACTTAAATTGTTTTTGTTTTGTTTTTTTACAGTGTTTCAGTGCAATTGAGTAAGGTTTGAAGTTTTCATGGTAGAGACACTAGAATGACTAAAGTTTGCAGTGACACCATGTATGAAAATCTTGACGTTTCGACTAGTGTCCTCTAGTCGTCCTCTCTCTCCTGAGGACGGGTAGAGCACACTTGTCGAAACGTCGAGAATCCACTCTCATTGATTCTTTTTCAGGACCACACATCTTCCTGAAAGAGATTTTTATGCATGGTGTCACCGCAAGCCTTGCTCATTTCAGTACAAATGTTTCAACTGCAAACAATGAAATTTTCTTACCACTTGTCGTTAACTTGAAACAACCTTTCACTCAAATTTCTTTGATACTTTCTTAGTCATAATTCAACTGCAATAAAATGGACACACAATCCAATTTATCAAATTTGAATTGGACCAGGCATTTGACCTAGCAACTCCCATATTTAACCATATAAATCTAACCACGGAGCTATAAAAACTTCATACATATACCCTGTACATGTAATTAGGCCTAAACATATTACATGTACAGCATAAACAAATCAGACAATTCTATTGTACCTTTCTGTAAGTATCACCTGCAGAAACATGTAGTGTAGAAGTTATATCCACTGACAAAATATCACAAACACTTATATACAATTTTTTCCAGTTGGTAAGTTCAGTAAGTTCACGCATGGGTTCAAGCGCTTACAACACTACACCACCTCATCCAGTGCAGCAGTATCCATCCACGGAGGTAGATCGATCTATGAACTGTGTGTGCAGTATTCTGCAGCTACATATACACCAAAATGGCATTACATTAACAGTACTGTAGGGGTACAGTAAAGGTACTGCATGCTATGACAAGAAGTTGCACTGGTACATAATGTAATTGATAGTTGGAAAAAAAGGGGGGCTCACTTCACATTTCCAAAACAAAGTGAATAACTAGATGTGTTTGTTGACAAACACTGAGCTGTTTCGCGTATGTTTCTATAAATAATATGAAAAACAAACATGAACGCAATTGTCCCAGTACAGAGAAATTGCAGTGTTTTAATTGTCGTAAACAACTATAAGGAGCGTCGTCACTCGTCCATTAATATACATATAGATACATGTACATACACACGACCATGAGAAACACAGAAATGGCAGAGTCTACTATATGCCAGCGCGCAAAGTATGTATGGTTGTGCATGGGCGGTGGAAACAGCAAAATGACTGATTTTCTAGCTCGTCGTACTACGTTTACATGTAAACAATTGGCCCACTACTATGAATAGCCATATCAGCGGTCCAAGAATTTCCAAGGCACGTGTTGTGTGTTATGTTTGACTCTAAATGGCAAAATTAATGATTAAAAAAAATCAATAAAAAATCAATCAATGACGTCATCGTGACGTCACTTCACATTAGGGATACTAGTACCATTTTCTACCTACCCACCAAGTTTCATTTCGATCGGATATTCGCTTGTATGTGTTTCCGTGAAAAAATGGCAAAATTAATTATTCAAAAATCAATAAAAAATCAGCCGATGACATCATCGAGACGTCACTTTAGATTTAGAATACTAGTATCATTCCCTACCTATCCAACAAGTTTCATCACCATCGGATATTCCCTTATATGTGAATCAGAAAATCGGCTTTTTGATGACGTCATCATGACGTCACCACTTTTTGGTATTTTGTGGCATATGCCTATAACCTAACAAACATTTTACCGAAAGAATTTCGAAATTGCGATTTGTCGTTCAGGAGATATAAAGAAAAGGTCCAAAAATTGAATAATTCGTATAAAATCACACGATGACGTCATCAACACGTGACTGCAATTTTTGTCTATAACACGTCCCCATATACTTACATACCAAGTTTGAGCGGCATCGGACTTGCCGTTCCTGAGATAAAGAGCCTTAAAATGTGCACTTTTATGATGACGTAATTGTGCACGTGATGACGTCACGATGACGTACTTACGCGGGACACTATTCGGGGTGGTGGTCTAACTATGTGCCAAGTATGAAGTGCCAAGTATGAAGTTGATCGGAATTCGCATAATGGTAGAAGTGACTTGTAGAAATTCCCTGTGTTATGTCTATGGGAAAAAAGTGGAAAAAGAAAAAAAAAATAACAAAAATAACAAAAACAAAAGCTGTTCCGCTGCATGCGAAACAGCTAAATATACTGTATACTACACCAGATTAGAAACACTAC
The DNA here is from genome assembly GCA_963971285.1 of Astropecten irregularis. Classification (NCBI taxonomy): domain Eukaryota; kingdom Metazoa; phylum Echinodermata; class Asteroidea; order Paxillosida; family Astropectinidae; genus Astropecten; species Astropecten irregularis. Next base: position 13,679 of record CAXARH010000023.1, on the reverse strand, counting down.
ATTATTAAGAAAAAATTGCTTTTCTTTACAGATCAACTGAAGAGGATGACAACTAAAATCAAGTTGATCACAAGTCCCTGGCAGTCCAAGTAAATTAAATTACATATTAGTCATTTTCCTAAAGCATATCACAAGTCAGTCAAATGTGTAAAAGTTTATTTCAAATCTCAGGTTAGTTTAATTTCAACTCAGCAAGCCATTAGTTATTACAAACTTTCAATTTCCCTTTCAATTTTTGTCACTAAAGACACAGGTACATTATATTTTTGGTTGTCATAGTCTTAAAAATAAATCAAATAGTGGTAATTTTTTTAAGCCACGAATCACAATTGTAAGTCAAGTTTGCCTGAGTTCAAGTCTTCCAGTCTTTGTTCTTTTCAAATACCAGGGTCTCATTTTAATTTCACCATTGCAAATCATAATTAAGCATAGTTTACCAATTCCCCTTAAATAATACGACAAATCATACAAACCCCTTTTTTTTATTGCAGTCTGGTATATTTATAAATTTATTAATGGTCATTTTCCCTAAGCCAAATCACATGTCAGTTAAAATTATAAGTTCAGTGTGTACTATATAGTGTTCTCTCAAATCTCAGGTTAGTTTAATTTCACCTTTGCATACCACAATTAATATATGTCAATTTCCCTTTAGATTAATATTAATAACCGGCAGACTGCCACTGAAGTAATTTTATTCCTATTAAATTCATACTAAATAATGGTTATGTTCCCAAAACAGAATCACAAGTCAGTTAAATTTACCAAACTAGTCAAGCATCTATTGTATTGTGTTCTTTCAAATCTGAGGTCAGTTTAATTCCACCATTGTAAACCACAGTAAAGTATTATATAACAATTTCCCTTGAAATACTGTCCAGCAATAAAGTAAAAGGTACATTTTTTGACAGTTGTAGAACATTCAAATTCTATTTTTTTCAAAACAAAATCACAAGTCAGTTAAATTTGTTTGTTAAAGTACATGTATGTCTATTGTGTTTGTTTCAAATCTCAGGTTAGTATAATTTCAAGCTATAATTAAACATAAACAATTTCCCTTTCAATTTGTCACTAAAGTCACAGGTCTATAATGTTTTTGGTAGTCTTAGTCTTAATAAAAAACAAATAATGGTAATTTTCCCCAACCAAAATCACAAGTCACTCAGATTTGCCAAAGTTAAATCAAGTATCTACTGTATTGTGTTCTTTCAAATCTTAGATTAACTTTGTATACATATAGATGTATGTCAATAAATTTCCCTTTAAATTATATAATGCCTGGCACCGACTGAAGTAAAAGGTAAATTTTTTTTAAAAGGAGTCCTAGTAAATTCATATAAAGTAATCGTCATTTTCCCAAAACCAAATCACAAGTCAGTTATATTTGTCTGAGAGAAACTGAATCAGATTAATTTCACCTCGGCAAACCATTTTTTTAATTAAGTACTATATCAACTTTTCTCCCGATCAGTTTCACTTAGGTTAAAGGTAGTACGTGTAGTTTTTTAGAGCAGTGGTTGTAAATTAAAAAAAAAAAAAGTCATGGTCAGTTATAAAACAAATCAATGAATTATGTATATGTACTCTTCTGTATCTGTTATATTTGTTAATTATTAAAAATTCTTCCTTTCAAACAAATCATTGATTATGTCCATCTGACTCTTCTTTAGCTTCACTCACCAATAGTTTCCCCATAACCGTCACATGATACAGATATGTTTAAAAGTACACGCCAGCCTCGTTGCGCTATTTGTGGCGCTTTTTTGCGCCAATGCATGCCTTTAGCATGACTGGAAAGGTCTTCCAAAAGTAGAACAGACCATTTCACATGAATAAACGGTAACATTTAGCCGTTTTCATGATAAATACGAAAAACCGTAAGATACGTGGGTTTCTCTGAGTCAAAATTTTGACTCAGAAAACCCACGTGTTAGTTTCACTTCAAGTCTTTAAAAAGGTTTTTTTATTACTAGACAAAATTTAGTATAACTTATTGTTTAATCGCTGGTTTTCTTTTAACCAAAGCTTTACTGTTCGACCTGAGTATTTTCTTTTCAAAATTAAGAATTTCCAACACGATGAAGCAACATTTACATGCCAAATATATAATTTATAAAAGACCGGTAACTGCGCGCGCCCTACCACCTCTGCAGATACAGGGCGTGGGGGCTTGCGACCCGTGATAACCACCAGTGCGGTCCCCGCAACCCGTACGTGTAGCAATTTTTATGGGAGACCGTGCGTTGAGTCACTCAACCGGTCCCCGTGGCATTTTTTTTTGCGGGGGGGGGGGGGGGGGTTCCTCCTGCGGAGCAAGAAAGCCTCGAGATTTTATGCCATCAAAACCTTGTTGTGTGATTCTCAAAAATATATTTTGTATTCATGTTGAAATCGTTAAGGTCCCGATCATGCTCTCGATCATGCTCTCAAAATCCTTTGCATCAACTTGCAATCGTTGCGTCAACTCGCAAACGCTGCGTCAACTCGCAAACATTGCGTCAACTCGCAATTATTGCGTCAACTTGCAAACATTGACCTTTGACTTCATTTAGTTTTTCTGTTATTCAACCTTTATTACACGATATATTTCTGATTTTTTGATACAAAAATCCTCAATAGGTGTTCTAGAACTATTGTATTATACTCTTTAATGTTGATTTTCATAACTTTTAAGCCGGGCTGTATCTTTAAGGACAAAATCATTATTCCATTTTTTTTTTCTGGCTACCCGTACAAAAGTATTAACGTGATTTAATGTGCATTTTATATGCAAGTACATGTACATTCACAACTCTGGATACGATAGTTGTAGCCGCTCATCATCATCAGCTAGAATATCATATACACTGTAGGTATAATATCATGTAGACATGGTAATTACTGATGCTACGCCTGAGATCGTATGAAATAATCGCACTATATATAGCAGACAGATGTTCTCACTGAAGTGTCGCAAACGGCACCTATAATTCAGGTATCGTGATTCCTGTCACTCACTATCACTTCGTATCACTACGTGAACACTATAAGAGAGTTAACAAAGCGAGCAATAATAAGTCTGGGTAGACTAAGTTTAAGTTTCTAATCGAATAATAGACTTGAGCATGTACCCCGATCAAATAAACAGAAAGTAAAAAATCCAAGCTTGTACTGGACTAAACCTGTATGTGTCTTACATGTCTTATGTATCCACACATGACTACATAATCCTTAAGAAACAATTTAATTCGCCATAAATGTGGTCAAGTCGATCGCAGGAAGGAAATAATCTGTATCGCTCAAATTCCCTTCACAGTTCAACGTATATGAAACCCCATAAACATACAAGCAATGGGCGGAAATTATCAGAGAATTAAAAAGCTACAATTTTTCACAAAATCGTTAATATTATCACAATCAAATTATCAAGGGGAATAACAAATCATTCATACCTCCATGCCTCATTATTCAATTATCAAAAAGGGGCTATACGGAACGGATGTTCCCAGATAATTGTAGCGTATTAACTGTTATTACTTCTGCAAGCTAATTAAAGGGCAGTTGAAAAGCTCGCTCATTTTCCGAGATATAGGCCTTATACAATAGGTGATATAACCATGTAACATAATAATTTATTCATAAATATTTGACATAGCATTTTGCTTTTGTGGTAAAAAAGGGTTTTAAACCACGAGCCCATTTTCGCTTTTTTCAGAAACGCTTATTACGTATTCATGAAATGCATGTGACACGTCATATAAGGCACGTTCTCACACACCAAAAAAGCGCGACTATTTGGGTCGCGATTTGGAGCGCAACCCAAATAGTCGCGCTTATTTGTGTGGGAACACAATAATCGCGACTATTAGTGCGATTTGGAGCGCGCTCCAAATCGCACTAGTAGTGCGTCTTTTTGCAAAAAGTCGCGATTATTTGCTGTGTGAACGGTGCACCAAAAAATACCGGGTTTTTATATCCCATCATGCAAGGCGGGCGCGCGAGTTAAGCACAGGAAGTATGCCAACTTCACGCTAAACATTTAGAATCGCGTACGCGCAGTCTGATAGAAATCGTACCGGTGCGATTTGGGTCGCGCTTTTTTGCCTCTGTGAACACGACAAAGAGCGCGACTATTTGGGTCGCGCTCCAAATCACGACCCAAATAGTCGCGCTATTTGGTGTGTGAGAACGTGCCTATAGAGATAAAAAACATTTTTCCCTGTGCGCGTGTAGGCTGCACAGGCCGCGCCGATCGATCAAGTATGTACACACGTGTGTCAAATGTATCGGAGCACTCTTGGTCAATTCGCAGATTTTGTCCTTCGTCAACGGGTTTTTTTTGTTGCTATATTCTTTCGTGTATTGTTCCTGGTTAAATGAGTTATCCTACATGTAAGTTACTTACGGTATAAGCTATTTACCGTAAGTGTATGGGTCTAATTTATCTATCATCAATTCCAGTTTTGTACCGTCACTGTGTAGGTCTACACTTTCCTTCGTTTTGCTCCATGTTCATAACATGGGATGAAGCGATTTCTCGATCGACTCATGGTTACTAATATTGCTATAAGAACAACCTTGCTACAAGTTTCCCCAAAACCACAAGTTTTCAACAACTTCGTTCGTATAGTACAAACTCCCATGCCGAACGTGTAAACAGACTGAAAACCAAAGATTATAGCGCTATTATCTTTGGTGAAAATTTCACGCACGTGAACTCAATGGACCTGCAGAAATACAGACCACGTGGGTTTCTATCTGTCACATGTATGTGTGGAGTGCTTTTCATGATCAAATTCTCCCTACATCTAATTCTTGATACTGCTGCTGTTTACAGTTGTAAGCCCGCGTCTAAAATACTTGGCTGCGGCTTGATGTTACACACAAGTCTATGGTGGTAGCGGCTACAGCCACTTCTCTTGATTTTCATGTCTGTGTACAGAAAGTCATGTCATGCAGATAATGTGTATTGTGTACATGGCGCACGTGTGTTTAAACATGGGAATGTTTATACATCGTACGCGCTTCATTGGCAAGTGAACCATGGGCGTCATGGCGTAATAAACGTAGTTTTAACACGAAATTAATAATGAATCGGAAGTCATAATCATAATGTTTTTATTTTTTTAGTGAGGTCCGTCTGCGGCTAGCGTGGCCCGGCCCTCCTGCTTCGGCTAAGTCGTATCGGTAGGACTCAGCACCGCGAACTACAACAAATGGCTCCGTCTCATTCTCTTCTACATCCAAGAGTTCTTCTTCACTGCTCTCCCTTGATACGGATTCGTCACTAGAAGAACTCGACATTTTACCTACAACAAATCACCTGCAAAGTGCCGAATTTAACAACGAAATTCTGGCAGTGGCCGGCAAAACAAGCTCACAAACATCGACTTAAACTTGTCCACGCACAGGAATGGATACATGTGTGTATTATGCGTGTGTTCGATGTACAGTACATTGTAATTTGTACACGTGTTGCTGCCTTCTCTCGCTGACGTCACATCCCAAAAGAAAACACTGAAGTTGACATCGTGCTTTTCAAGAATTGGCAAGATTGGGGGTTGCAAGAAAATCTCTATAGTGTCACGCAGTGTCAATTTCGGCCGGTAAATTATGTTTATTTGTGTTTTTAGTTAGTTCATTTATCTAACAAACCCTAAATCTCTAAATAAGTCAAGGCTTTTCCACTGCCCTTTAACAAGAATTGTCGAAAACAATAAAGTCTTACAAAAGGTCAAAGGTATTACAAAGGTCAACCAATGTTGTCGATTAAGGTCGCTGTAACCTTTTACTGTGACCTCAACGACAGCTACAACTACAATGTAGAAGTACTCCTTATATAAACATTTCATTTACGACCGTATCATGCACAAAAGCAAGCCTATAGTGCCACTAAAAATCAACACCACATTACTAAATCGGCTGGTATTGTTTTGCATTAGTTTTTCGTGTAGCTAACACGAGTCAGCCCATACTGGGAATGGTCGTGCAGTATAATGCACTTTTAAATTAAACAAGCGAGAGAATGGGGGGGGGGGGGGTGAGCGAATGAAGCGGAGAGAATGGGGGGGGGGACTTGCACGGGGCACATACGATTCAGCCCCATTCAATGTGCAGCCACTTTTTTTCCAAATGTGCGCATGCGCGAGTTTGTTACTGTGTGATCGACGGCTGTTTGATCTTGGCAACGGAAGCCACGCCCACATAAACAACGAACCTTTACTCCATTTTAGAGCTCTTTTTGAAAGGTTTTGCGCATTTTGGTAAGTTGATTATGTTTAAGAAGATATTGAAATGATGTTTCAAAAAATAAATTGTGGATAAATCTATCTATAGATAAAAAAAAATATGATAATCCGGTTGCTATGGTATGCTAAATCATACGTGATTAAAATGACAAAAGCTCAACATTTGCAGAAGTAGGCCTATAACTTTTTTCCGGAAGTTTTAATGTAGAAGCCATATAGAAAAACATAAAAACCAACAATTGAACTGTATTAACACGTTTATTTTGTTTTACTTAAAAAAATTCTTTTTAATATGTGAATGATTTCAGGAGAAGATAATATGGATCAGCATGCGTCCGCACTCGATACCAAACCACAAATGCATGGAAGAATCCTGGATACATTTTCATTAGATGTCTCCCAGGATAAGACAAATCAACATCCTATACACCTATGCCAATCATGTCTCTCAAAGACCGGGTACTCCAAAAATGCATTTGAACGACCAGTGTCATGTTTGCATACGTTTCCAAAAGCAATGCAAAGGTGGAAGACCAGTCAAGCGAAAGAGAGGCTCAGGAAGACCCCCAAAACGACCTGATATCCCCCAGCTGTTGATGAAGATCCAACAGATATGCAACAAGTATTAGTTAGAGCTTTGACATCCCCCATCACTCAAGATATGGAGAAAGTTGCAACACACATCTCGAATACGAAGATACATCAGTCAAACAGAATGACAGCGACTTTATAAGGTAGCAACATACCGTTAAAATGTGTCCGCTTGAAATGATGTATTTATCCAGAAATTAGTAAAACAATGCGACCAGCCTACAACCTTCTCCCACTATTGATGAAAAGCAGGAACAGACCATGGAAGACCAGCAAGTTGATGAGGAAGAGGGCAGCAGCGATGATTAAATCAAGGCGTTCGCTGCAGCTCTCATTGAAAAAAAAAAACATAACAGCCCAAATATGTTCCGTGATCCTATACGGACATTTCTAAAAAACTTTAACAAGATCAAGACAGACGCAGCATTGCAGTCAGCTCTGATGACATTTGGTAAATATTCCACTGCAGTTTCCCGGAGACCCCACTCGGTGGACGGAGAAGCCTCGGGTGTGGTAGGTCTACTAAGCAAGCACAATCCACTTCCACCAGCAGCAAAACCCCAAACTGCTACCCCAAAAAAGGCGTAGTAAGGCACCTCACAACTTATCCAAATGCGTAGCTCGAAAGGTATCCCTAGGAAAAACTTATTCAGCAAAAACATCAATGGAAAAGAAAACAGGATATCATGTTTAACTTTCACCCACCCAGATAATTTCAAATAAATTTGGGTTACTTTACAGATGTCAATTATAGCAATGATTTTACCAGAAACAATTCCTTTCATTCTGTAAACTAAAAATATAAAGGATTTGCATAATGTTTTACTGGTGCAACACAGAGGGTGTGATAAGTAGAGTAGTAATGCAGTCTTTAGATTTGTCTTTGTTTAACAACTAGCTTCAAGTTTGTAACCATTTTGTTGGGATGTGTGCTAGTCTGTCTTGAAGTTGTACAAAAGTGCCCCAGGGAGTAAACATGCGATGTATTTGGGGCACCAACTGTACACTCTTTCCGTAAACAGATTTATAGAAGTATAATTTCCTAACTCTGAATGTATATATCCCTTGTTTAATCACTCAAAGCCTATAGATCTAAATTTGTACTGCATGTACATGTATTTATTATTGATGAGTTTGTTTATTTGTTTGTTTATTTGGTTGTTAGTTATTGTATATTGTTTGTTTCTTGGATTATATTATGTTGGTTTAATTTGTTTTTGTAAATTTTGTAAATGACTAATGTATTTATATTCAGTTTATTTTTCATGATACCTGTAATTGGCAGATCTCTGCTGTTGGTTATCCAATAAATAAATAAATATAGGCCTTGTTGGCCTTAAGGTTGCTTAATAATTTACACCAGTAGGTCTGTATAAAATCCTACACTTGTTATTCTACTCTAGTGTACTGTTCATAACATTTTTGTGTAATTGGAAAATTTTAAATCACATACTTAAATAAAAAGGAAATGCTTGCAACTACTTTATATTCCAGTGGCATGATGATATGCTTTGTGTATGGTTCAACAATGGAGGAATAAGACGTTTAGGCTCATATGTACATGTACAGTGAAGCATTTTGTTCTGCTTTATAGTGCAGTCAAGTCCCATGATAATACAGTATTAGTCTCGGGTGAAACTTGGACATGGTCTGCTGGTTAGGGCATGGAGGCAGGGCTAATTTGTTTGTGTCATGACTGCAGTATTGTAAGAAAGTGTACGTAACCAAGGAGAAATTCCTCCATGGGCGATTGTAAATAAAATGGTAGATATAAAAACACGTACAGTGTAATGTAAAGGCTATTTTATCGTTAATGGATTAAATCATTTTTTTTAATCAAATCTATTTAAAGGTAGTCACACTTTGTTTTTGGTCAAGGAAATTCAGATTCATGGCCAAACACAATTGAAACCTAGATGTTGGAAGAGGCTAGATGATGTTACAGGAGAAAGCAGTTAAATGTGAGAGAACAAGAGCCATGTGTTGTCGAGTCGTTGCGGACATGACAGTGAACATACCAGCCAGAGGTGAGCTTTTGTTTCCAGGCAGAATAGTGGGTAAACATGACATGAGCTTGGCAATTCTGGAACCAACGACAACATTTACAGAACAGCATGATGAGATGATGGTAGCCAAAGTTCTGGTCGACACAAGAAAGGAACAAGTTTCTGTGCGTCTGCTGAATTTGAGTGACCAACCTACAAGACTGTACAAGGGGACCAACATAGCAGAGTGCGAGCCAGTAAACGTAGTTCCACAAGAAAACAGAAACAGATTTTACACAGCATTCATCCATACTCAAGACCGCACAACAGCTTCAGACAGGCGTTCCAGACCACTTGAAAGACCTGTAAGACAGGTGTAGTATTCACTTGGACCAAGAACAACAACAGCGGTTGTCAGCTCTTCTGACACGACATCAAGATGTTTTTGCGTATTCTTCTGAGGATATGGGCAAGACATCAGTATACAGGCATCGAAAAAACACCGGTTGAGCGAAAACAATCCGACAACCGGCAAGAAGATTACCCATATACATCAAAGAAAAGAAGCCGACGCAGAGGTTGATAACATGTTCAAGAAAGACATCATAGAATCATCATCCAGTCCATGGGCATCGCCGATTGTACTTGTGAAGAAGAAAGATGGCACAACCAGATTTTGCGTTGATTACAGGAAGGTGAATGATGCGACATAAAGGACAGTTACCCGTTGCCAAGAAAAGAATATTCTCTTGACGCATTATCAGGTTCCGTTTGGTTTTCTACACTCGATCTACAAAGCGGCTACTGGCAAGTAGAAATGGCTGAGGAAGACCGGGAGAAGACTGCATTTGTCACCGGTACAGGAATTCGGTTTTATCAATTCAAAGTCATGCCATTCGGACTTTGCAACGCCCAGCAACTTTCGAAAGGTTGATGGAAAGAGTACTAGCCGGTCTTCAGTGGCAGACATGTCTACTATACCTAGATGATATAATTTCATATGGTCAAAGTTTAAAATAAGAGCTAGAGAGGCTTGAATTGTTACTTGTACGACTACGGACGGCAGGATTGAAGTTGAGTCCAAAAAAGTGCCACCCTCTTTTAACGGAGAGTATCATTCCTTGGTCATGAGGTTTCGGACAAGGGAATCGCCAGAGACAGTTCGAAGACAGAGACCGTTCGGAACTGGCCGACTCCCAGAAACGTGACCGAAGTCATAAGTTTTCTTGGTTTATGCTCATATTGTAGAAGATGTGTAAAGGGGTTCGCCGGGATAGCAAAGCCACTTCATCGGTAAACAGAAAAACAAAAACATTTCCTGTGGACAGACGAATGTGACACAGCTTTCAAGCAGTTGAAGTCAGCTCTTACATCAGTGCCGACCCTAGCATATCCCCTGAATGATACCAGTAGTTTCAGCTTGGATACAGACGCGAGTAATTTCAACAGTTGTGCGGTTCTGTCACAGATGCAAGACGGAGTATAGAGAGGGTAGGTTATTGGGTTCTTCAGTCGGACGCTGACCAAAGCTGAGCGCAGATTTTGTGTCACGAGAAAAGAACTTCTTGCGGTAGTGGCGACAAAACATTTTCATCACTACTTCTACGGAAGAAAGTTCCTGATAAGAAGTGACCACGGGGCATTAAGATGGATGACGAACTTCATGAATCCAGAGGGTCAAACAGCCAGATGGTTAGAGGTGATGAGTACATACACGTTAAACACGGTAATGCAGACGGCTTATCTCGTCGGCCGTGCGATGACTGTGAGCAGTGTGACAGAGTTGAGCGTAATTCGGCGCCACGACAAATTTCACACAGTATGAGGAATCATCCTAAACCACAGAGCAGATAAATTTAATGAGAAACCACAGTCTTATACCGAAGCGGAAGTAACTGGAAACCAGATGATACGAGTCCCACAGATGGGGATCTTCCAACTAACACTAATGAGAAAGTTCGAGATGGCATGAGACTGCTGGACGGTCGACGGTGCGCAACCATTGTCTTAGATAAACACTGGCAAGAGAAGTTTGGAGACGGCAGTTGGCCTAAGGAAGGTCATGTGTGTACAGCCATGAATTTTAAAGAGGGAGAAAACGACCCTGAAGATTGCGACAGGCTGAGGGACAGCCGAAGGAGTACAGCCGTAAACGTTTGCCAAGGTAAAAAGTGTTCAGCAGAGAAGACTGGACACGGTTACGGATGCACAGCCAAAAACTTACGGGAATCAGAACTAAAGGATGAGTATATCGGGCAGGTAATCCGATGAAAGGAGTCCCGAGATGTGCGACCCAAGTGGAATGAAGTTTCCCCAGGTGACGAGGTTATTAAACGATACTGGACACAGTTGGAACGCCTGATTACGCGGAACGGCGTGCTTGAAAAAAATGGGAACCAGAGAGAGGGGATAGGATAACCTGGCAGTTAGTCCTCCACAAGGACCTCTGACCAGAATTATTACAGCGACTCCACAGTGACCCGACATCAGGACATCTAGGAAGAAAACAGACAACAGACAGAGTTCAAAGAAGGTACTACTGGTATGGATGGCGACAAGATGTACGCCGGTTATGTTAAACTTGTGATGTTTGTGAAGCACGAAAACAGCCACTGAGAAAACCCAAGAGTCCGATGAAGCAGTACAACGTTGGTATAACTATGGACAGAATTGCACTTGACGTGATGAGACAATTGCCTGCAACAGAAGATCGTAATATATACATCGTAGTCGTGGGTGACTACTTTACCAAGTGGACAGAGGCGTATGCAATTCCCAATCAAGAGGCAACAACGGTAGCCAACGTACTAATTGGATAATTTATTTGCAGATACGGTGTCCCCCTACAGATAGACTCGGATCAAGGCCGAAACTTTGAGTCAACATTATTTAAGGAAGTTTGTCAAATACTGAATATAGAGAAAGCTAGGAAGACAGTTTTACTTCCTCAATCAGATGGAATGATAGAACGCTTCAATAGAACCCTGGAATCCATGTTAGCAACCAGGCAACCAGCGAGATTGGGATAGATGTCTGCCTTACGGCATGATGGCCTACAGAACTTCTGTGCACGAGACTACAGGATGTACCCCAAGTGAAATGATGATGCGAAGAGGTTTTCGACTTCCAGCTGATCTTATTACTGGACAGGTCACAAAAGAAGACTGTGGCGAGCCACATGGATATGTCGAGAAGTTGAGAGATCGGCTACAACATGTGCATAGGTATGCTCGGGAACACTTAAGAATAGCCAGTGAACGACAGAAGGAAAACTATTATCACAATGCCAACACAGGTGGTTATTACGTAGGTGACGCAGTATGGCTTCATAACCCAAAGAAGAGGAAAGGGTACAGCCCTAAACTTCAACGACCATAGGATGGTCCTTTTGTTGTAACAGCTAGATTGGGTGAAGTCACATATCGACTACAGAAAGGAGCCAAGACGAAACCGAGGATTGTTCATTACAATCAGTTGAAACGGTATCAAGGCGAGAATCAACCAACATGGCTGATGTCTACCGACGACATTCATCCCGCACAGGACCCAACAGTTGTTGGGGAGGCACAGGTTTCAACCGAAGACAAGTGTGGAGAAGAACTTGATGAAAAAAACTCCAATGCTCCGAAAAAGTCACAGAAACCATAAAATCCCCTTAAGGTTCGACGGATACAGACGCTACTAGATTTAATTTTGGGAAATCTCGCCATTAGAAAACTTTAAGGACAAGAAACGTTTTACTGTAGGCCAGAAGTGCAGCACCGCAGAGCCTACAGACGAATTTACATAAGTTGATCAGGGACACGCTGAGCTCCGCCCACAAGCCTAAAACTAGGCCTGGGCGATTAACTCGATTAATCGCGATTACATTCCTGTGTCGATTACTCGATTAGTAAATTCTGAACTACTAGATTAATCGTGCCAGCGCGATTAGTGCCTTCGAGTTGCGATTAATTCCACGAGTTACTACTATTCTCAGTCGATCAATAGCCATGCCGTGTTTGTTGCATGGAGCAGCTGCATAGACTTGATGACAAGTCGTTAGACAAGTCGTTGGACATAATGCAGGACGTACAAAGTGTAATGTGAACACGCACACCGTACCCCTGGTGTAGCGATAAAATTACCGACTTGATATCAAGTCTGCCTGCTGCACGTGCACCGGATGCCCGCCCAATTGTGACAGCACCATGACAACATTTTGAGATTACACTGTAATTGGTCAGTAGCCCTTCTAATAATACTGCCTTATATGGTCAACGTGTGATGATGAGGCATGAATGAGGGCTATACCATTTCGCTGTTTATTGAGGTACATTTAGTTATGTTGCATTTTCAATTAAATACTATTTATCTCACTTAGTAATAAAACGAAAGGTTGTCGGGACTTGTCGCACACATCATGAGTTATTGGATATATACAGTTTAAACGTGTCGGGGTGAATTTTTATTCAAGCCTGACAGCTGACAACGAAGTTTTTCTCAACTTCTTAGGCCCACGTGTTTACAATGGATTCGGCTACCTGTACTCGAGTACAGACGCTACTCGATTATACGATTACTGTACTGGACTACTGTATCGTATCGTATGATAATCGTGAAGTGAACATGTGGAGTAATCGTGAAATGTAAAATAATCGCGGATGTGTTTAGTATGGTGTTCCATCTCTGCCAATGTCGCCTGGCGCCTGGCGGGTGGCGCCTGGCGGGTGGCGCGTGGCGGGTGGCGCCTGGCGCGTGGCGGGTGGCGCCTGGCGACATATCAACAATTTAAAGGGACAGTTGTTCATCCGGGCACTCTCCTTAAACTTCCTTCTGTCGTTGAAAAGGGGTTAGTGTAGTCATGTATTTGAACAGTTTGCTCAGCATTTGAAAG
>CAXARH010000022.1:0-23890 GCA_963971285.1 Astropecten irregularis | reverse complement strand
TGCTGTATTGCACTAAGTACCTGGGTTTCCATGTAAATCCATCTATTTCAATAAAAGGATTTTCTTTTACTCACACTTGTGTCGTCTGCGAATTCATCGACAAACTCTTGGAAGATGACCTCGGAATTCTCTTCCGTGAGTTTGCCGAACATGGCACACGGCATTGTTGCTTTAAAAACAAAATAAATAATGACAAATCATTATAATGGTTTGATTGATTTTGGTGCTACAGGTCGAAGTGTGCGCATGTCGTTGATTGTGGCACTTGATTGCGCGTTACGTTGCTCAGCTTCTCCGGGCGAACGTGGAAGGGATCGGTGTATAATAGTCGGGTTCACAGATCAAGAATCTCCGACTATTGTCTGCCAATTCTAAGATTTTTAATAAGGGTCGTCAGGGAATTTTTTGGCCGGAAACAACACTATCGGTTATTATTTACAGGTGCGTAACTAAGAATACATGTAATAACTGATTGGATGGTGGGAATTTCACTAAGGGCATGAAGGTTATCTCCTCGAAGAATTATGGGGTTTTGTTTGGCTTAGGATCCTTGGCTTTAGCATCGACTTGTTGGCTACCACAAAGCTTCCATCTAAGTTGTCCGGCTAATTGTTTTATTATTATTTATTTTGATATTGCAGTAATACATCAAACAATTATTTTACCTCTGCGCAAACCTCCACGTTTAAAGTCTTCGTGCTTCTGGAAGAAAACCTGGAAAACGAAGTTTGGAAATTGTATAAGTTAAGGGTGGATGCTCGGGTGTGTGGTGGTTGTTTCGTTGGTTTGATTAATCTATTAGTACATTGATTATTTGATCAGCCAAGGTTTGCTATAAATTCGAATAAATATAAATTTGGTGTATCCCTAATGTTTTAGGTACCTTTTATAGACACATTACTGTCCATTTTTTTTTATAGAAAACAGAGAATGCTCTCAATATGAACATATGTCAATTTCAAGTTCTTTGGTTTGGAGAATGTTTAGAAAAAGTAAAGTTTAGTGCACAAAGTGACCCTCCCCGAGGTCACATTTATTGTACAAAATTTATATAGCGCCCTAATCCAAAAGAAAGGCGCTTCATAAACAATCAGTTTTTTTATCGAAGGAATGATGCGTTCATAATTATTGATCCATGGATCAGTGGATCTATGGATGGAGGGAGGGATTGAGTTCAGTAACAGACTTCATAGTCTTACCTTATCATTGACTATATCCCTGAAGTAGGCCATGTTCTTGTGCAGGTAGTATCGCACGTTCGATTCTGATATTGTGGACAAGCATCTGGAAAAATATAATTGAATGAGTGCATTGTTTTATGGGCTGACTGAACTTGAGCAATTTTTTAGTGATTTCATAAAGAGCTTGATAGTTCAGTTGGTATGAGTGCGATACAATATTCCGGAGGTTGCTGGTTTGAACTCCTGCTCCAGTAAATCTTTCTTTGTTCCCCGTTTAATGATTTTATTTGATGATATCACTGATATGTCTCCTTATACTCTTGGGATATCATTCAGAATTAAATTTCTTACTCAACAACTTCGATATGACTTACCTTTGGTAACTGGCGCCAGTTGTTGCCATCCCTGCCGAGAAACAGAACGATATTTGTAGTACATGATTTTATACTAGTATGACAACCTCTTGTGCGCATAAAATGAAATGTCATTCTGATCACGGATAAGAATCGATTGACCATCTAAGATTGCCGATGATAATAAGAAGAAAGGTTTATGATACTGTGCAATAGGCTAGGCCTATTCCTTCAGTGTCAAACTGAGGCGAACTCTTATCAAAAACATAAAATTCGGTTTTGGTCCATTATGCATGAATGATACAATGCATGGGAAAGTTGACTTTATTATAAAGCTGTACTGTTGGGGTTAGCTGTCCTCTTTTCTGCTGCAAGATAGCTTATTTTATGTTAGGGTAGTTGAATTAATCTCGGAAAAGACGACGCTTTAAACAGATAGAACTTAAACGATTTACCTGAGCATGTATCCTTCGAATGACGAAGCTTGTCTGCAAGCTGCTTGTCTGAGAAATTTCTCAGACAGGGCTCGTGCTGCTTGATATATCGTGCCTACATTTGAAATGAGAATAAAACAAGTATGGACTTTTCTATTTTTCGGGGAATGTAGAAATTTCATATTATATTCGTACCAGCAAAATATTGAATGGTAACAATCTCACATATTTTCACAAACACCATGCTTCAATCCAAATATATGTCACTAATACCGGTATTGCCTTTGTGTTTTTTCGTTGATATGAAATACACTTACAACTTCGGTATAGGGAGCCCCAGGACTCATTTTAGCATACTCTTCTCGTCGAGCCGCCATCCGCCGAAGCACATCCTCCGGGTATTTCTTGCTCTTACTCACTCGAGTCAGCTGCATTGTTTTGTAGAACTCATTTACCTGCCGAATGATATAAGGTTATAGTCGATTTGCGATTATTAAATCTATGCCGCGAAGTGTTCATTAACCATTTTGTCCACTCGACAACAACGAGTACAGCGGCACCAACAAAACCAACAAAAACATAGCTACGTTGCCATCATTAAAAAGCAGAATAGCTTACATTCATGGTTACAGCAGGGGCTGATTTAAAGGACGTGCTTGGCTCCTGTGGATTGAAATATTGTGAAAAAAGTATATTATGATGGTGATGACAGTTATGACAAAGTATGTAAAAGTCGGAAATAATACAATAAAACATCAATCATAGGAACAAGAGCAACAGCAGGGACAATAATAACATGCATGAAAAGCACCAACATGTCACAACAAGCAAAATAACAGCAACAACAACATGCCATAAACGACAACAATAACAACTCGGTGAAGGGAGGGCCTAATTTGCATATTTCTATCTCCCTGACCGTCATTAATATTCATCATTAATTGCGGTACCCGCCACAGTATTGTGTTAAATTATTCACCACGCTGACCCCAGCTAGCTCGGGAGTGAGCATGAGGTTGTGTGTTCGAATCCCACCTGAGCCCGTGCACGAATTTATAAGCAATTAGTATATGCAGCGCTGCGTTGGTGAAGGGCAAGCGTGGTTGGCGTATGAATAACGACAGTAAAGAAAACAACAGAATGGACAACAACGAGAATAAACAACAACAAAATGTATGCATGCATGACAGCAGCATCAACATTAGCAATACAACCGAAACATATATACAACAATATATACATAATGTAGTTAATAAATAAGTATATAAGTTAATAAAAGTATAGCTTACGTTTAAGGTTACTGTCGGGACCGGTCCATGGCCATGGGATGTGCTTGGCTCCTGTGGATTGAATGATATTTAAAAATATTAAAAGTTCATTCAACGAAAAGGACAACAGGGACAACGAAAAGGACAACGGGAACAGCAACAACGGCAAAACTGTAACTTACGTCCAAGGTTACTGCAGGGGCCGGTTCGTCAAGGGACGTGATTGGTTCCTGTGGATTGAATGAAACTTAAATTATTACAAGATGATTAAAGGGTCATGCAGTGCTTTTTTCAGTCAGGTTATTTGATTGTCTTCAGACAGAGAATATACTGACAAATAATGAATGGCAAGGCTTATTTTGGTTTCAAACCACGATTTGTTTTTCGTTTTAATGGCTTTGCAAAATGGGAGATTTTAATGCTTGTTCATGTAGGGAACCAACAACAAAAATATAATGAAAAAACATAAAAAAAATGAAGAGGCAAACTTGACCCCCAGAAATGGTTTGGCAAAAATATTACACCGTCTGTTGAGTCAAAGGAACATATTCTGCACACAAAACCTATTCAGGAGAAAAAGGTCTGTCAGAAAACCTATAAAACAACCCCAACTTTTTGTGCACAAATCAATTGGGTTACTGCTCTCAGTAACCCAGATGACATCACAGTTTTGTTCATGAATATAGAAATTCTATTTAGCATGCAAAAAAAAAAAATTATGGGTAGCCGTGTCAGTCAGATAACAATATAAAATAGAAAAATACAAATAGCACTTTATTGACTAACGTAACTAGAACTAAAATGTGTTTTAATTCTATAGTTAGTCAATAAAGTGCTATTTGTATTTTTCTATTTTACTTTAATAGCAATAACTCACGTTCAGACTTACTGCAGGGGCCGATTCGATGGCAGTACATGACTTTGTACTTGGTTCCTGTGGATTGAATGATATGCATGATGAAAAGGGTGCATGATGATGGTGATGGCAGTTATGATGAAGTATGAATTTTGGAAGATGGTGATTGTGATGTACGAATAATAATATTGTTGTGTTGGGATGGTGGTGATGTTTGATCACCAGTACATGTATACAGTTTTGTTTCCTGTGAGCGAGAAATATTTGGAATTATCAGTGATTCTTCTCGATGTCATGTTTGTGATGTGTCAGTGGACATGACTGACTGAAAAATAATGTGTTTTTTTATAATAATCATTATTACAAGTAATAAACTTCTTATCAGCCAAATTAATCACCTGAAATTTATAAAATGCTTGGAGTTGGAGGCTCTGGCGCGTTTCGATTCTAGCAGGATCTTCAAAATAGATGGCTCAATGACAAGCTTGTCATTGAGCCATCGATAAAGATCCTGTGTCAGGGCATCCTAATTCCAAGCACAATACATTTAATTTTTAAATTGTACTTACTCTTGCTGACTTTGGTAGTACTATCGAAGAAAACTCCTAAAATGAAAATAATGTATTGTCAATATAATTATGGTAGTTTTGTGTAATTATTGGAAATGGCTTTGTATACAAAAGCAACTAATCTATACAAAACAAATAAATAAGTCCTACCGAGGCAATGATGTCGCCTATCTTTTGCCATGCCCTCATCTTGTCGGCCAAACCCTGTGTTGCTACATAATAAGACCTTTGAGTCGAGGGATCATGCTCCATCAATTGGGCAACGTTGTCCGCCTCCTTCTCCTCCAGTTGTTGCACTGCCTGTGCAAAAAAAAACACAAGCTTATTAATTGTTTTTACCAATCGTAAATACGCAGTTATTCTAACTTTCTCTATTAATAATCTGACTTTGTCTATATAATCTTAGATAAACGTTTGTACAATTTCATATGACAAATTCATCAAAAAGGGCTGCTTCAAAATCGTCTTGAAATTGTTTGCTTACATACCTTTGTTGCCGCAGTCTTCCTGATGATGGTGGGGTTGCATCCTCCCGGCAATCCCATGGACCTCCATGTCTGTTGCACAAGGGATGCAACTTTGGTAACAGGCCGGCCATTGGTCATCAAGAAGAGAGGACTCTCCTCTGCAAGGATGTCAACCCCTACGTAAACAACAATAAATAAATGACATGTTTGGTTTGGCAGAGTATACCGTGTACTCACTTAATAGTTGTGATTTCATCATTGTTTGTTTGTTTGATTACTAATACTCACCCCAGGTCCAAAAATTATTGTTATCCTGTCGATGTCTGTTTTGTACTTATTAAAGTATATAAACAATTATTTATGTATGTAGGCCTATGTAAGTATGTATGTATGTATGTATGTATGTATGTATGTATGTATGTATGTATGTATGTATGTATGTATGTATGCATGTATGTATGTATGTATGTATGTATGTATGTATGTATATATGTATTTGTGCGCGTTTGTGGTGATGAGTTTAGATTATTTGAAGGGGTTCAGTTGCAAACCAGCATTATAATAAAACTAACACCATTACCATTGCATCCGGATGCTGGACGGCCGTACTTTACGTAGTGTCCCATGTGCAGCTTTAACTTGTCATCCATGAAAAGACTGGCTGGTCCAGCCCTGGCCGTCTTGTGCTTGGCTACCTATGTGTGTGGAGTAAACACAAATTGCTTTAGAATTTGACGGAATTGCTACGATGAGGCAAAATTCTGAAATTATTTCAGTCAGTTTCCCTTGTGGAAATTTTCATTTCATTTTTTTTTTGGTGAAATTTATGGTTAAAAATAAAGAAGATGTAAATTTATACTTTTTCTAGGCTAACCAAAATTTCCAACTAAACATAAAAAGATCATAATAGTCGGGTGCATGGATTAATAATTGGTTGATGGCAGCATCATCTGGCAAACATAATTTAGAATAATAGACAGGTATACAACAAATTAACACGGTGATTAACTTTCAAAAGTGGATGCATACCTGGAACATGGTGACCTCCTCAAAAGTATCAGGCATCACCACATTCCTCCTTGCCCGGTACTCGCCTATGGTGGCATTTTCGATGACACCTGCTCGGGGGGCTTGAGTCAATATGAGTTCCATAATGAGCAGGTTTCTAAGTCGGCTGGCCGTGTCTGGCGTCAGTTGTGTTCCTAAAAGACATTACATCATAATTATAAAGAAGGATTTTTGATCTTGCTTTTGGTGTTTAGCTTTACTCTTTCTGGATAAATACACCATTTCCTGCGGAATTATTTTAACGATAGGTTTCTACCAGCACCATCTTCATACCCTGAAAGTTATTATCTGTGAACATTTCTGTTTTGTTTTGTTAGCAATATGTTGTATAGGCCGTGTAAGAAATACTTTGGGTGAAAACACTTTGGCATTGAAGGAACCAAAATTATGGAGACAACGTGGCCGGTATGTTTGGACCTCGAGGTCAAATTATTATCTGAATTATTAAGCAAAATCAAAATACTGAAACTTTGTTTTACTCGGGACGAACAATTTTTATGAAAATGAAATAAATTGTGAACTCTTTTTGCAATATCTTACTTTGGTTCGTCAGTGATTGTAGCTCGGTTTGAGCTCTGCTCCTGAAGGTTCGGATATATTTCCCATCGATCACCAGTCCTGCACAGTATCGGAAAGGGACACATTATTATAGTTGTAATGTAGGAGTTGGTGATTTGCTTCTTCTTTGATGGGGTGTATCGACAGTCCATCAATACACTAATCCATATAACCCGAACTTCAACTTGCTTAATATGTGTGTATTGTATTAATGCTTATTTAATCTCACCTCCAACTTTTCTCTTATTTTCTTTGGTCCTGGCGACAATGTTTGGCCTCACACTTTTCATGAAGTGCACGGCCAGGAGGCTGGTTTTGGCCATAACTGCTGGGCGCAGTTTACAGTGTGCTGCAGCATCATCCTCCAGTTGGAGGAAATCGATAAACTGCTTTATGGCCAAGAGATACTTATATATAGTCTGAGGTTGCTTTTTCTCTTGCCGCAACACTGTCACAAGCCTGAAAAAGTTTAATCAAATAATAAATGCACCACATATTACAATATACAAAGGACTTCACGTGTTTAGGTCACCAACAATTTAAACCAGAAGTAGGTCACCCTGGCTGTCGTTGGTGCGCACCGGAAGTACGGCCTGGCCCCTGGGAATCCAGGGAACAACTTATTTTAATAAGTTATTAAAAGGTCGTGCGTCGCAAGCGCGCGGACACTGTGTACAACTTTTTTACAAGGCGGCGTGGGTTCTGACAGGCGTGATGCTGTTTTAAAAGTGGCATGACGTGTTCTACAAACAGTCGACTTTCTGAGAATGTGAGTAGTTTTTCATTCATCATTTCTATAAAATATGGTACTTTTATGTGTGTTTTACTACGGGTAGGCCTACATTGGGTCGATCTTTATTCATGCTCGGAAATATTGTCTGTTTCGTGTCGTGTGAGGCACAATAATCAAAATTCATCAGACGAAACCTTCATTAATTTTGTAAGCCTATAAAATTATACTCACTTCTGTGGGATTTTGGGTGACACAACGTTTGGAATGGTGGTGCCCATTTTGCTGGCGACCAGCTCTAACTGCCTGACAGTGTTCCTTGCTGTTCGCATGGCGCCATGCGTGCCACCCTTCTCTGTGTGCATGAACTCTCTGAATTTTATCATCAGATCTGTAGACAAGGAAAATTGTTATTGTTTTTACTTTTATGATAATCCTTCCAAAATATAATTAATTATATCGAGTGGTCAAAGCCCATGACTATTGACTGTGTACTTATTTAGCGAAGGAGCTTCGGGGTCTTGGCATGTTTAAGATCCCTAAGAAATGTTTGTATTCATCCATGATGGCATGGATGAACTAGGGCGTGATTAACGAGGGGGTGTTGGTTGGGCTGTGTACATAATTGGGTCAAATACCCCCTCCTCCCCCCCCCCCCCCCCGAATTTCATTTTGTATTAGGGCGCCCCTTTTTATTACTGTGGTTCTCATTTCCGACCGACCCTTTTTGGGGGCTCCGACCGAAGGAAAAAAAAACTTTTTTTGCCGCCGACCCTGTCTAGAATGACATAATATAAATTCAAGAAACAAATTTTGAAATGTCCAAAATGTTGCAACAGAAATAAAAAAAAATATTCAGACAAGATTACAGTGAATACAATTAACATTTCTCATCATTTTCTTAAGGTTTTTTGTGTAAGTTCAGCCACATTTTTTCCACCAAACTTTTGTTTTGTCCGACCGACCGACCGACCCTCTCCAAGGTGAAAAAGAAATGAGAACCACAGTTATAAAAAGGGGCGCCCTTATTGTATGATAATGTTGATAACATTCGTGACAATTTCAATTATCTTCACCATTTTTATAAAAGGAAATTAGTATTGCCTCCGATGCAATATTTAAAATCAACAATTATTCTGGTTTATCTTTCTAAGTGCACTTTCCTGTGCACTTCCAATTATTTGACTTACCGTTCTTAGGTGCCACTCCCGACGTGGATGGCTGGTCAGCGTCGCCACATGAGCTGCTCAACTGGGTTGACTTGTACACGGAATTCCGCGCCTTTGTCAAATAGAACTTGTAAGCTGATGACCCAAGCTGTAACAGGTGAGATTTGTTCAAGACAAGATTATTTTAAGGTCGATGAGAACATGTCCATGCTCTTAGAAAATACATTTTTGGTTATATACATAATGTGGTCATAATTCTGCTCTCCTTTTCTTTAATGTATTATGTGGAGCCACGTGCTGATCTTAGTCTTACTCTTTACTATAATTTTAAATACTCATATAGCCTCGGCCCTTATCTATATGGACAGATGTTTTGGGTTTTTGTTTTGGAAATGAACTTAACAATAATAATGACTCTGGCAGATCTCTAGCTGCGTGTGTACTGTTCTCTCGGAATTAATAAAAATGTCACTTTCATTATATTCTATCCATAATGGTCTATATTTAAAAGTTAATATACCTTCAAGTCATGCTGCCCTCTCAGATGAACATCCAATCTTTTAAGTCCCCGAACTGGGCAGTTCCTAATGGGACATGGGAGTGTAGTCCGCCTGGCTTTTTTGGTTTTAGGGTGGTCTATTGGTTGTCTGTAGAAAAAACAATCTTGTAATTAAATAAGCATTTCGACATTAAAAAAAATCAATTAGGCCTATATAACACGATCTTTGCAGAATTGATTAAAGTTGTTGTAGAAATAATGTCTTTACAGAAACGCTATTTCAGCCTCTTGTTTTATTTTGGCCTAGGGGCTATATAAACATAATGCGCATGGTTGCATAGCTATGGAGTCACTTATAATTTATTGTGTAATAATGACCGCATGAAATGATTTGCCACACCGTCTTTTTGACCACACAATATACATGTACACTACCCATTACATCTATGGAATTGTATACAATGATATATAATTTTTTTATAGGGCCTATTCACCTGGATCGGACATTAAGGAGACAAGGTTTGCTATAAATTTGACCTTAGGGAGACACAGAACATAAAGGAGACATTATACAGACTTACCTTTCCCTGGCCTTGCCAAGTTCGATAAGCCTCCTCTGACGGTTTCTTATCCGATGTATCCTTTGAAGGTGTTGTGAAAGGTAAACAAACCTTCCACTGCACATAGTACAGTCTCTTGCAATCCTGTTTTTCTGTTGTTCGAAGAGTATAAAGAGGCACATTTAACTCAAGAGTCACTTTCCCAAATCACAACAAAGACAATTAAAATTTGTTTGTTTAATAGTAGTCAAGTTTAAAAAAATTAAAATCGACTGAATAGAAAGAAATGTATTTACTACCTTTTTCTTCCTTTGGTTTTCTCCAGCATCAAAGGAGGTGGATGGAGCATCAGCCTCGCTCTCGACTTGATCATATTCACACCGAGTGGAATACTAGTGTGTCGACAAAAAGAAACAGGGAAAGAAAGTTTGTGTATTAACTGTGTGCATCAGAACCACACTTCGATAAGCCACCTCTGACGGTTTCTAATCCGATGTGTCCTTTGAAGATGTTGGGAACACAAACATTTCATTGCCCATTCAGAGTACAGCCTCTGGCAATCCTGTTTCCCTATTGTCGGAACACAAAGAGTGGAGGTACATTAATCTTAAAGAATTAATTAGGGAGTCAGTTGGTAGTGTTTTTATGCAATGACAGCAAATCAAATGCCACTGTTCAATTTGATGTGTTTCAGT
Organism: Astropecten irregularis; assembly: GCA_963971285.1. Lineage (NCBI taxonomy): Eukaryota > Metazoa > Echinodermata > Asteroidea > Paxillosida > Astropectinidae > Astropecten > Astropecten irregularis. Next base: position 13,483 of record CAXARH010000022.1, on the reverse strand, counting down.
TTGTTTAACAGCAGTCTTATAAATAATAATCGAATGAAAAAGAAATAAAGAAATATATTTACTGCATTTTTCTTCACATGCTGTTTTCCATCATCATGGGAGGTGGGTGGAACATCAGGCAAGTCATCGTCTTCGCAACGAGTGGAATACTAGGAGTATTTGGACATAGAGAAACACTTGGTAAGTTGGGTTTGATTGATTGATTTGGTACTCAACTTTGTGTTCCTCGTAATCTCAGAAAACGTTCCTTAAAGGTAATATCATACTTTGGTTTTTATCAAAGAAACACAGATTCACGGGCAAAAATATCAAGGAAGATAACAGACATCTGTGAAAAATTCCCAGTCACATACGGTGCCCACTTTTTGAGAAAACAGTGAAAAATAGCCACAGTATTTCTTGAGTCTTTTCTCTTTTTATTTTGATCTGTTAACAGATTTTCGGTTGTTGTTTTACTAATTTCTGGATAAATACACCATTTCAGGCGGAAATGTTGTAACGGTATGTTTCTACCAGCACCAACTTCATACCATGTCCGTTATACGTATCTGTGAACATTTCTGTTTTGGTTTCTCACCAAAGTATGATACCGTTACCTTTACGTTTTTGAGGATTGGCAAAATTTTAATTTTAGGTTAAAATTAACAAAAACGGCAAGGGATACCCCTTGCCGTTTTTGCCTATTTTGAAAAAAAAAATTGTCCAATTTGAGAAATATTACACTGATAAATATGTTTCACTGTCAGTAGAGTACCGTTACACCATCAAACTTGAAGATCGAAAAGCCATCAATTTTAAGACAGGCCGTTGCCGCTGCTTCTGTTAACCCTGGTCGGTCGTCCCTAGCGGCCCACTACCGGTTGCACCAGTATAGCCCGTAGTTCGCCTATCCAGAATGTTTTCAAATTTTCTCCAAAACGAGAAATAATATTGATTTGGTACTCGACAATGTGTTCCTCGTAGTCTAAGACAAATTTCCTGAAATTCTTGAGGATATTGGCAGGCGCGGTTCTAGAGCCACAATTTTTGGGGGGCTAGAAGAGCCATTATTTTTTTTTTTTTTGGGGGGGGGGGGGCTAGAAGACCCAATATTTTGGGTTCTTCTGCTATGTCTTATCAAGTTAGGGGTCGAAAACATGCACATTATAGCCCACACAACGCGTTTTTTTATGTAATTGGCGCTTAATAACTGAAAAAATCCAGTATTTTCAAGAATTTTTTGTTCACTTGCATTTTTTTTTTGGGGGGGGGGCTAGACAAAAAAATTGGGGGGCTACAGCCCCCCTTCCTCCCTAGCCCCCCTTAGAACCGCGCCTGGATATTGGCAACATTTTAATTTTGCGCCAAAATGGACAAAAACGGCAAAAAAAAAAAATTGAGTAATATTACCCTGATAGGCCGTTTGTTTCATGGTCCGTAGAGCACTGTTACATCATCAAAAAAATTAAACTTCTTGTTTTAATCGAAAAGCCATAAATTTTAAGACCTTAGTTTGTTTCACCAATAGGCTTAAGCAAACAATTTATAGTCTCATGGTGTTTGTTTATTTCCAATTATTTGTGACTCGAATTGACTCGATCTAAATAACTGACTTAGCTCGACCCGACTCGCCATTCTTGACCTAATGACTGGACTCGAGTCACTTCTTTAAAATGACTCGACTCGAGTCACAGAAAACTCTGACTAGTTACAACTATGCATCGGCCTTTTACATTAATTTATTCAGTCTGTTTGTTTGTTGTGTTCGTTTTATTTGTATTGTGTTCCCGATTCACTTAAAACCTCATAAACAAGTTGCTTTTGACTTGCATTTCTTGACAAACTTCGGCTTGTTTAGAAAACACAGAACTGAACTTTTTTTTGATGAAGCGAGGGGGTCGGCAATTGAATTTTATGCAACGTCAACCTCACAAGATTAAAAGTCTACGGAGTCTCTATACACCGATCCGACGGCACGATATACTTTTCCGACATTACTGCAGTGTCCCCGCCATGCCTTTTTTTTTCGGCAACAAAAAAATTTACTCTCCACCGCACTCTATAATTGCTGGGTATGCGTCCCCGATCATAGGATGGTACACATTGCAAAAAATAGAGTGCAGCGGACGTAAATTATTTGGTTGCCGGACAAAAGGTGGGCGGGGACACTGCAGTAATGGCGGGTGTTTCCTACCTCCATGGTCGTGCCGTTGGATCGGTGTATAATTTTTCCATAGGCTATAGCCTAGGGCTATACTTTCTATAGCCTGTAACGTTAGGCCCTATAGGGGCCTAGTATAATTTATTAATCCCTTTACTTACTTTTGCAAATGAATTTGAAAATATTACTTACAGTTGAAGCGGGCCCTGCATCCCCACCACTAACACTTTCATCTGAGGTGCCATCTTCTTTCCAGTCACTGTCGCTGTCATCTTCACGGTCTTCTGGCTCCTCTTCTTCCCAGTCACTACTGTCGCTGTCGTCTACTGGCTCCACTTCTTCAAGTTCTTGCCAGCCACTGTCAACGTCAACATCGTCGACGACGGTACCTGGAGTAGGACTAGCGGCTGTGGCGGCTGTGGCTGTGCCCGGGGTCTCCAACGTTAGACCTGGCGACTCTGACTCTGAGTCTGATTTGTCTGACTCCTCCTCATTCCCATCCATCCTTCTTAAATACCATGTAGCCTTTTAACAATATCAAAACAGAACGTGTTGTGGAAAAAAGTCACACACATAGCCTTGGCCTGGGCCTAGCCTAACCAGAAGAGTAGGCTAGGCCTAACTCTGGCTTGTGTAACTGTTAGTGATTATATTTGTAAATGATTGCACCATTTGAATTTGATTAGGCCTAGCATTTGTACATTTTGATTTTAGGCTAGGCTAAGTAACGTTAGACCTAACGTTACATGTCACAGGCTACACTAAAGAAGAAGAAGATGGGACAATTGTTTTGTTTTATTAAAACACACAATACAAAAAATGTTTTTATTGTGTGCATCTTATATTCTGGTATTAAAGTACTTACATTTCGATGCATGATTGCGGCAAAAGTAGTAGAAATTGCAGCTGGAATAATGCAACTGTCAATTTCAGCTGTCAATCATTCATTTGAAAAAAGTCTAGTACACCGACTTAATTGTATGTCACGCGTATATATTGAATAATCCCCAGACTATAAACTTGATGTTGCTATATCACGTGATCATGTGTCACGTCACTCACATAGTAACGGACGTGTACAGTGGGCGGGGCCCTGGGTTGTTCGGCGTTCATGGGCAAAAGGGCAATCCGCGTCAATAAAACAATTTAGACTGAAGTGTAACAATCCTTTACATGTTATAATTATCATAATTATTGTAATTTGCGTGTGCAATTCTTGTTCAAAGAAGAATTTTAAACAATGATATGTTAGCAGTTCCGACATTGCTGACGTCGGCCGGAACAGCTAGGTTTAGTTTTTGTTCGGAATGTTCACTATTATTATACTTTATGTCCCGAGTTTTGTTTATTTCTAATTTTTTTCTAATCTTCTTATCAGCTTATAATTATGAGGTTTCTATCTTATGGAGGCTAAGTTATAGGGTTAAGTTTCTAAAAAGACAGAGCTTCTTAAATTGTTAATTAATTAAGCATGTGACATGATTTATATATTATATATATACATAGTTACATACACATAATTTGAATATTTAATTAGTAAATTTAGTAAATGTAATAATGTACTTGTGCAAGCTGCCACGAAATTTACCGTGACGTCATCATGACGTCATCAAAACGGCTGATCTTTTGTAAGTAACATATCTCAAGAACGGAAAGTGTTACGATAATGATTCTTTTTGCAAAAGCTTTCTAACATCATGTTGTTGTGCATGCTGCCACGAATTTTACCGTGACGTCATCATGACGTCATTAAAACGGCTGAACTTTTGTAAGTAGCATATCTAAAGAACGAAAAGAGCTACGGTAATGATTTTTTTTGCAAAAGCTTTGTAACATGTAGCTGTGCATGCTGCCACGAAATTGACCATGACGTCATCATGACGTCATCAAAACGGCCGATCTTTTGTAAGTAGCATATCTAAAGAACGAAAAGAGCTACGATAATGATTCTTTTTGCAAAGTTTTGTAACATCATGTAGTTGTGCGTGCTGCCACGAAATTTACCGTGACGTCATCATGACGTCATTTAAACGGCTGATCGGTTGTAAGTATCATATCTAAAGAACGAAAAGAGCTACGATAATGATTCTTTTTGCAAAAGCTTTGTAACATGAACATGGCTATATGCTGCCATGAAAAATACATTGACGTCACCATGACGTCACCAAAAGACTGATTTGTATTTCATGCAATGGCAATTTTTATTTCATAAACGGCAAAACAGTGCCAGGTGACATGATTGCTACTCAATTCGGTGAATGCGGTGTCAGTGCTATTTTTCATCAAAATCTGAGATGCGTCATGATGACGTCATCAACTACATGTACATAGGCCCATATGATTTATTTGAGATGTTATAATGTGGTTTGGAGACTGTGTGCAGTAATCCACGCACTCTGAGATGACGCCGTCCTCGGTCAAGGTATAAAATCAATTGCATTCATTTACAATCTGCATTCAAGTACGGCATGATGCTCAAAATCCAAATATTCAATGAAGTAATCATGACGTTCCTGCGTTAACGATTTATTTATCTATGATGATTGTCGAAAAGCGGCACCTGCACCTAGACGAGTTTTATACATAAAAATGTATTTGGCCATGGGTAGTATGCACACAATTATAATTGTAACTGTACATGTGCTGAAGTGACGATTCGCTCAATTAATAGCAATCTTCAGGACAAACAATATGTGCTTCATAAATAAATGGCAATTGTTGACAGAGGATGGCATTCCCATTTCTCCGCAAACCACAAAATAACCAAAAAACAGCGCCCTCTGTTGATTTCAAACGTTTGGGGGCAAGAATTCCATATGGAGAGAAGAAGTTGCTTTGAATTGTTTAAATACTCTTTCTTCAAAATGTTCTCAATTTTTTGTACTTACAAATGTGTACGTTTTATCTCGGCAGAACGATTGAGTGTATAACATTTATAGAAATTCGACTTTTTGTAAATCTGAAAAGTTCTTGCCAACCACACATTAACCAAAAATGGAAATGAACGAGGTATTAAAAAATATAAAAATAAGGTAAGTTAGTAAAATTTTTATATGACGAATAGCTGTAATGCCTGTTGATGATACTCAAAGGAAAATAGATTATGAAACGTTTCATGTTTTGACATAAAGAGCCTAATACATTTGGCGAACCACACAATAACCACAAATCACGCGAATTCGTAAGGTTTGTATAGCTCTTAGAAAATTAGATTTTAAGAAAAATTGAGGCTTTAAACCACATATGAAAGGGGTTTTCTAATTCTAGAATCATTGCTTTATCTTAAGAATACATTTATAGCTCCTTATTTCGAATATTAAGAAGAATTGTGAAACTGTTTGCGTTATACACCTTTGCGCAGAGCGGGGCCATAAACCTGTTTAACATTATGGGGTAGGGTACATTAGGGTTAGGGTTAGTCTTTTTGAAAGCGTGAATTAAATCGTAATTGTTGGAAAATACTTTTTTCCACAGGGAATTGAGAGAGCTACCTTATTCCGGCCTCCTTTTTGTATTTAGATATTCAAAAGTGACTCTTATGATACGTTTTAAGTATAATCCACACATTGACAAAATTATTGCCGTTCTGTTCTCCCTCATTGAGTGGATTAGTAATGATGCGCACTACTACTACACTGAATATGCCGCGGTTAACAGTCTCCATACGTCCAATGCTGCCTCTGATTTTACTTAATTTCGAACTTTTAGATGTAACTTGTGCTTAAAACTTCCGAATACGATCTCCCTTCTTATTATTACGACCCCCGCCCCTTAAAGGTAGTATCATACTTTGGTTTTTATCAAAGAAATACAGATTCATGGGCAAAAATATCAAGACAGATACAGTAACAGTCATCTGTGAAAATGTCAGTCCCATTTGCCCACTTTCAAGTTGTAATCGAAACATTTGAGGCCGTGTCCAAATTCATACTAGCATGAAAAGTTTGTTAGGTCCACCTTCTTCTTGATTGCGACTTTAGGATATCATCAAAATAGCACTTTTTTTTATTTCAATCCCCTCCCTGTTTCCTGAAAGGGCGCCCGTCTTACAGCCTCTGTCAAATACGAAAAAGGAACATGCCCCTGTGACAGCCCCCAAACGGAGAGTCGAGCTTCTATTGCCTGGTGTCCTTACCTCCGGGGAGGGGTGGAGGCTACTATCCCCCCCCTTTGATGTCAGAGCCCCTCCCCAATTTGATTGCGTGTTTAGAATGGACCTTTCCCATAAAATATGCTAATTAGATACGCGCACGCATCACTGCCTTGGCAAACTACATGTCCTCGAGATCTGCGTTGTATGTGGTACGGTACACATGTACGCACAAGCTTAATGGACCTCCAACTTTCTTGCCAACCAGTAGTGTATTTTGCGCATATCTAATTAGCATATTTCATGGGAAAGGTCCATTGCCTTATTGAGTTTAATTTATTGTGTCCAGTACCCCCCCCCACCCAGCATGGATGCACACCTTGTGCCACTGCCAATTAGGCTACTACTTTTGTCATGTAAGTGGTCCCTGGAATACGTTATGATTGACACTACCACTGCCGACAATAACATTGTTTTTGAAACTCTCAGAACAGCAATTGACTTTGGCTTCTATATAATCTACTTCTAAGCCCCCATCTCCCCCCCCCCAAAAAAAAAAAAAATTATGTAATTATTTTTTTATTTTGGGACAATTTTCATCATTTTCCATTAAAGGAATACAGTGGAGGTAGTTATGCAGAAATTCAATGTCCATGTGAAACTAAAAACGACAAATAACACAATGTAGGATAGAACAAGAGGCAGTTAACACAATCAGGTTTTCTTTTGTCATTTAATCTCACGCTTACAAGAGTTAGTTGTTTTATTGCTCACAGACTTTGCATAATCAAGTGAAAACATAAGATTAATTTCTTTTGTGTCAATCATAATTAAACCTATCATGGCTGGAATGTTTTGCTACACATATTTATACATGAACTTCACGCTCTGATGCAGATTTGAAAATCTGCAGAGGTCGATTTCACGAAGCACTAAGATTTATCTTAAATGTTAATTGATCTTCATTGCTAATCAAGCTTTTTAATCGAATACAAATCACTTCATGGTGGACATCTTGACAACTCCAGAAATTGTTGAGCATTAACACTAACTGCAAAATTATTACAAATTTAACATGTAAAAGTGAAAGGTTTAATCAAATCCATGAGGTGCCAAGAGGGCATGTACGACACTAAGATCAATCTTAACTTTGTCTTGTCGGTATCACCATAGTGATTTGCATTTTGACATCACCCTTTGCTTGACAATTAAAATTGGCTTCACTGGACTCAATAGGGACCGTGGTTTCATGTCCCACTACTACTCCCAGTTATGACTCATCAAGGACCCTTATACCCATGTTGATGATGATCCACTTCATTACATCTGAGGAAGTAGTTGTTACTACGAAAGCTTATGTAGTTTTTCTCATAGTTAGTCTTTAAGTGCTACCCTATTAAAATTCATTCACTTTTAAGATAAATCAAAGTGTTACATGATACATGATAACAAGATGGATATCTATCTAAGTTTGAGTTGATATAAAAAGTAGTGACTAAAAAGAAGGTAGGTTTGCAGAGCACACTGTTCGGAACGCCAAGACAGTACCACCGGTTCTTCTCAGAACCACACACTCTAACTGAAGAGATTAAACGGTGTCACCGCAAACCTACCTTCTTTTAGTACATGTACTTCCACCATTAATAGCTTCAAGTCTTATTAAGTAGTGACACAGTTAAAAAAAAAATATTAAAAGATCTAAAATCACCATTATACAAATATATCTAAGAGGTGGGATGTGCAGTGGAATAGTGTGGGTACGCTGCCAGGTCGAGATTGCTGTCGAGAAGTGCACCTGAAATTAAAAAAAAGGAGAGCTTAATCGTATCTTGTAATGAGTTTTTTTTGTGACTAGAGTTGAGGCGAGACATTTTAAAGAAGTGACTCGAGTGTCAAGTCGTGTCGAGTCACAGTGTGTAGTCGAGTCGAGCTAGAACATAATGCAGAACGTACACACTTGCACAATAACGCTGACTTAACAAGTGACAGAGTGCGGCGGGCGCAAAAAAGACCGCTCACTAACAGACTTGACCACAGGGTTACAAACAGGGCACGTGTGTCTAAATGTTTTGTGTTCTTTTTTTTTTTCGGGGGGGGGGGGGGGCTGCAGTCTTATTGGTCTTACTCGAGTCAAGTCATTCTGGTGAGAGACTCAAATCGATTTTGAGTTATTTGCAGCATAATGACTCAAGTAAAGTTTAAGTCATTTAGCCTTCGGGACTCAAGTCAAATCTAAAAAAAGTAAGAGTAAGACTCATCAACTCAAGTCATAACTATGCAATACCTGACACACACATGTGCGCAACATGTAAAACATGTAACGTACACAAAACTTTGAAACCCCAAATTTATAAGTCAGTGAGTTCACAAATTAATAACAACCAACATTCATTTAAAAGAAAGTCCATTCTTTTCTTTTCCAATACATACATACTGTATGTATACAGAAGCATAAAGTTATGCATTATAATGTTGTTTGTCACAAATGCACAGGTATTAATGTCATCGAGCCACAATCATCTCCTATTATAACCTTATCTGCCTCAGTGTCCCTTACAAAATGTCCCCATACCCATTCTGATTTACTAACATCAATGGTACATTAAATGTACTTACAGTATGACCATGCAAAAAGCCAGCTGACTCAATATAGTAAGGGGCTTGAAGTTTGATGGGCAAACAATCATATCATCTTCAGTTGTTCAGTTGGTTACAAGGTTGTAGGTCACTCCGAAGGTTTATCTAAGATTTTAAAACAAATGGAGGAAAAGAAAAGATGACATCAAATGTTAAGCTGGTAGAACATGTTAATGATATTACATGTACACTGTAATAAGTTTTCCTGAATTATGTAAGGACTGAACCGACTTCAGTGACGTCATGTCTTGGGAACACTAGATGTATTGTTATTGTTGGTTGTCAAAGAGGTCCATGACTTTAGTGGTTGTATGTACAGCACACAGGCATGACAGGAACTAGGACGACAGGGTCAATTTCCAAAATCTATTCCCTGCTCAGCTTAGTATCACTTTCACAAAGAGGTTTTGACAGGCAGTATGATTAGCGAATTAGCAACTTTGGTTTTTGTGCTCAAATGATTTTCTGGAATTTCCTCCACATAAATTACGTACAAATTACAAAATATTACATGCGTATTCATGAACCCTTCCCTTAGTTGTGTCATTGAGGAAGATTGTGTGATTTATTTGGAAGGCAGTGACTGTAAACATGTAATTTGGCACAATTAGTGTCTTTTACGCCACCCATATTATTTTCAGTATTTATTTGGGGTAAGGAAACTTGTTGGGTTTTTTACTGAAATATTGCCAAAATAATTATGTTAATTTTAGGGTTTATAGGACCCATGAATATATTTGCTTTAAGTAACAAATCTCATTTTGGAACAGTAGAAGCTTAATACTAACTGGGCCAGTGGCGTAAAAGACACTAACCCCTGTTATTTGCTGGAAGTGGCACCAGCATTCTTTCCGCGAATGCTATTTTGCCATTTCCTTACTCCCCTTTAGAGTTAGATCCTTACTTTGATTAGTCAATTTGTAGTATAAGATTAAGAATCTATCTCCGGCAAAATAACCTTTAATAGTAAAAGTCAAAAAGATCAGAAGAATGACGGTGTCGGCTAGGCCCAGCAAAATATACGCTTCTTTTAGAAGATCTGTAATCTGTAGGTAGGCCCCCTAGGCCTAATGCAGAATGTTTTTCTAAAGATCTTTTTCCAATATGGCGGCGCGTCAGTTAGCCGATGTACACAAAGTACATAGGCCTAGGCTATTTTTTTTATGCTACATAATCATAATCTACATAGGGCCTATGTACATGTACATTACATGTAGGCCTACATGTAATTCTTGTTGTGAACACAATTTTCGACCGCGAAATGCCCCGACCTTTGATCATGTGTTGCCTCTTGCCTCTTGGCACTAAGTCTTAAACAATAGAGATGACTTGCGTTTTAAGATTCCGTCACAAATCCGCTTCAGAAGCGCACACGATCATAAATGCGATCTGTTATGGGGTCTAGAAAGAAGAAGAACAACATTACGAGCAAAGCCGTGTGGGTGCCATTTTCAACCCAGCGCTAACGGCCTACACGTCCTAGTATTATTAACGTTACACACACGTCGATCGTGACATGACCAGACCAACATGACCGAAGCTCGCCAGTATCGGGTTTTGATCAGCATTGTTTTGTATTACTTGTAACGTTAGTCAGACCTATACCGAGTCCAATTAATGACAACAAAGGAACAACAACCCCTTGAACTCAACATGAGCTAATCTCCGCGTCCCGACTGTACTTACCACAGCAGTCAAGACAGTGTTGACAGACAAAACTTGAAACAGAATTACTGTTTCCACATCCTTAGCTAGGCTGGGAAGATAGGTGGACGTCTGTTCAATATGCCACTACACGATGTAAATAGGCCATGGTTATTTTACTTGAGCATCACAGGTAGCCTAGTTCACTACTTAGGCCTACTTCCGAACTTCGCCGAGCAATATTTTATTCCGATATAAATACTGTACAATGCTTGCAAGCGTATGTATCATCATAGCATGTACTGTACGTACGTCGTACATATGTATGATGTGGCCGCACGTCCAAGCCACACAATACACGGACACTATGCAATATGTAATTTACTGCTGTGGCCGGCTGTTGTTACGGTGTACAGCTCCAGGCACTACTTTGTTAACTTACGATAAATATTAATTCGCCGAAACCACACATTGACCAATAGGTCACGACGGTTTCAAAGGCGTGGGATCCACACATTGACACCCGCAGGAAGGGAGGGGGGGGGAGTCACAAAATGTTTTGTGGGAGAAAATTTTTCTTTGAGCCCCCCCAAGACAAAATCCTGGGTGCGCCGAAGTGGTGATTGGCTCAGACCTATACTATAACGGGATGAAAAATTACTATGCAAAAGGGCATTTCACTTAAGTACCTTTGAGTTTTTCAAAGTTGCCAGATAAATAAAAATGCAAAATATCTCAAATAAAGCAAATGAACAAGTACGCTTGGTACCAACGACGCATCAGAATAGGCATGCATAGACTTTCCCGGCTAAAACTATACATTGTGCTAGGCTGACATGCAGACCGCTCACTGGTCGTGCTCGACTATCAGGATTATTTTGTCCGATGACACAACACCGAGACGTGCCACGGGAGAAGCCAAAACAACATGATCTTGCCCACAAACCGGCACTTTAAATTTCTCGGGCAATGGACCTTTCCCATGAAATATGTTAATTAGATACGCACACGCGCAAATCCATCAATGGTTGGCAAGCTACATGCCCTCTGCGTTGTATGTGGTACGTACATGCCTAATGGAGCTGCAACTTTCTTGCCAACCAGTAGTGCATTTGCGTGTGCGCATATCTAAATAGCATATTTCATGGGAAAGGTCCATTACCACTGATCTATACAAAATGGATAGGTCGCGGGTGCAGTGATTAGACGGCGAGCCGTGAAGTCACCGGCGGCCATGTTAGGATATTCAGGACAATACACGGGTTTACACTTCGAAAAGTGCGCATGCGTGATAGTGCCTCGTTTTGAAGTCGCGATCAAAACCACCGAAGTGTAAACCCGTTTATTGTCTTCAACAATGGACGGGCTTACACTTCGAAAAGTGCGCATGCGTGGAAGTGCCTCGTTTTGAAGTTGCGATCAAAATCTAAGATGGCCGCCATGGTGTAAATACACGGGTTTACACTTCGAAAAAAGCGCATGCGTGATAGTGCCTCGTTTTGAAGTCAAGATCAAAACCGCCGAAGTGTAAACCCGTGTATTGTCTTCAACAATGAACGGGCTTACACTTTGAAAAGTGCGCATGCGTGGAAGTGCCTCGTTTTGAGTTGCGATCAAAATCTAAGATGGCCGCCATGGTGTAAACCCGTGTATACTCATTGCACTGCATGACTGCACAGCAAGCAATGCAGCAATACCATAGAGTTATATTAAGAAAACTAGAGTGCGCACTCACCGGCCCGTACGTGCCGTGCGTGACATGCGCTCGGCAACCGTACATGGGGAATCAGAGATGGCGTCTCTAAGTGGGCAAAAATGGCAAAAACCGTGTAAAATGCCCGGATGTGCCTATTCTTTTACACAGTGCGCCCACTTTCATAATGGCGGCCAATTGCGCCGCGTCAAATCAGAGGTGCGCCCTCTAGTTTTTTAATATAACTCTATGAGCAATACACGGGTTTACACCATGGCGGCCATCGATTTTAGATTTTGATCGCAACTTCAAAACGAGGCACTTCCACGCATGCGCACTTTTCGAAGTGTAAACCCATCCATTGCCGAAGACAATACACGGGTTTACACTTCGGCGGTTTTGATGGCGACTTCAAAACGAGGCACTATCACGCATGCGCTTTTTTCGAAGTGTAAACCCGTGTATTCTCTGTATACACCGGCTGCCGCGCCTGCCAATGTATTGAATATCCCAAAATGGCTGCACGGATGCTTCACCTGCAGAGCAGCGCGACCTATCCAGTTTGTATAGATCAGTGGCAATTACCATCCGGACACACAACATACAGTGGGTCGCTCCAGGACAGACTAAATAAAACTTCCTGCATGCAATGATTACATTATTCACTCGACCCATATCCTCAATGCGGCATGCCATTCTCTTAACGTTCACAAATATCCACAATATTATGCACTCGTCCATATATTGTTATATTAAAGGTAATATCATACTTTGGTTTTTGTCAAAGAAATACAGATTCATGGGCAAACATATCAAGGAAGATACAGTAACAGTCATCTGGGAAAATTGCAGTCCCATACGGTGCCCACTTTTGGGGAACTACAGTGAAAAACAGCCACAGTATTTTTTAAGTCTTTTCTCTTTTATTTATGATCTATTAAAAGATCAAAAAGATTTTCAGTCGTTGTTTTACTCTTTTCTGCACAAATACACCATTTCAGGCGGAAACATTTTAACAGTATGTTTCTACCACTTTCTACCATTTTCATACCCTGCAAGATAATTACAATGTATAGTCCGTGGGCCGTGAGGCCATGATTCGCTTTAGTTTTTGACTTACGTGACCATCATCACCGAATTTGTTCCCATTCGGCATGGGTGTAGATCTGACATTACTGAACAAGAATTGATTTGTTCCCACGTCCAATTTCTGCTCCCTAAAGAGAAATTTGCGATAGAAAATCGTCAAATTTTACGTACAAAAAAAATAAGAATAAAC
>CAXARH010000021.1:0-19843 GCA_963971285.1 Astropecten irregularis | reverse complement strand
TGTGGTTATCGATATCAAGTATGTTTTAATTCCATTGTTTTGTTTTGTTTGATTAGTTGGTTTTGTTAGAGTAACTGTTTTGTGTGTTTTTCTCTTCTTGCTCTTCTTAAGATTGGTTTGCTTTGGTTTGCTTTGGGTCTGGTCTGGTCTGATCTGGTCTGTCTGGTCTGGTTTGGTTTGGTTTGGTTTGGTTTGGTTTGGTTTGGTTTGGTTTGGTTTGGTTTGGTTTGGTTTGGTTTGGTTTGGTCTGGTCTGGTCTGGTTTGGTCTGGTCTGGTCTGGTCTGGTCTGGTCTGATCTGGTTTGGTTTGGTTTGGTTTGCTTTGTCTGGTCTGGTCTGGTCTGGTCTGGTCTGGTCTGGTCTGATCTGGTCTGGTCTGGTCTGGTCTGGTCTGGTCTGGTTTGGTTTGGTTTGGTTTGGTTTGGTTTGGTTTGGTTTGGTTTGGTTTGGTTTGGTTTGGTTTGGTTTGGTTTGGTTTGGTTTGGTCGGGTTTGGTCGGGTTGGGTTGGGTCGGGGTTGGGTTGTAACAGGTCGGGTCGGGTTGGGTTTGTTGGGTTGTGTTGGGTCGCATTGGTTTGGTTTGGTTTGGTTTGGTTGGGTTGGGTTGGGTTGAGTGTTGTTGGGTTTGGTTTTGCAACTTTGAGACTAGGTACATATATCAAATCATCAATAAAGATATTAATTTGTTTATTACAGGCTGTGGGTATGTGTTTGCAAATATTTCAACATTGAAAACTCCTAATGGCGTACTTCACCGATGGCTTCGCTTTCGCCAACAGTTTAACCCTCGCCGGTGGACGGTCGGTATGATGGTACTGCCTCCGTTTATGGATACCTCGTGTCAGTGTACGGCTGGAGAAATGCCCTGGCACTCATGGGGGCCATTCAGTTCAATTATATCGTGGGTGCAGCACTGCTACGACCGCTTCCAACTACTACTGCATGTTATGAATCGGTCAATAGTCACTGTGATGACAAGCAGCCAGCGTCTGAACGGGAAACCAATTAGAAGAGGAATCGTCACCCGATAAGAAACCAAATCTTTGCCGGCGCATTTTGTCAGACGTAGCTGAACAGTTCGATGCCAGTGTGCTGACCGAACCGATATTCTGTATTTATCAGTTGGTGTTTCTACTTACCGGATTGGTGTATACCACTTGGCATCTGTTTCTCATACCGCACGGTGTGGCCCTGGGCTTCGGGGAGGCTCCGTCGGCCTACTTGGCAACCTTTGGAGGCCTAGGCGCCTTGATTGGACGTGCCATCCCCGGAATCATGATCGACCGTGAAACACTCACGGCCTCCACGTTCTTCATCCTATTTTGCCTGGTCTTCACGGCGTCTAGCCTCTTGGATCATCTAGTTGGCACGTCATATGCAGCCTGGCGACCCTAGCCTCCATCTCAGGGATAGCCATCGGTGCCATCTGGTCGCTCGCCTTTGTTCTGATGCGGGAAGTGACAGGGGATCAGCATATGTCGGCCTACAGTTGGCTGCTTCTCTCTGCTTGCATCGGGCGATTCTTTGGAGGATTAATTGCAGGTAAGATAGAAATTAATGTTCGGCAACTTTCAAAGAGATTATACAGGTTTTAATCATAATTTCGACCAGACCTTTGGTACTTCAAAAAACTCACAAAACAACCCGGCCGTTAAATGGCGCTGACAAACTATTTAGGGGTGGGGCAAAATAGGACACACCCTCAAATATGGAGGAGTCCACTGAAATTACTGTTAATATTAATGTTATTTCCTATCAATAACTGATTGTTTGTACCCTGTAGAACCCAAAATTGAAAAAAAAAGTTAAATTAGCAATCAAATCCCACGTTAATAAATACCCTACCGCACTAATAGTGTAATTCTAATTTAATGACCTTTGACCTTTGTCCCTTAGTCCTTTCTTAAACAGGGAAATCCCCAATATTCTTAAGAGGTGTATTTGGATTCAGGGTAGTGTAAGGAACATTTCGACACTTGTTTTATGTTTCCTGTAGAGTACATCTGGGGCTACATTTCGTGCAAGTTTCAGCTCGATTGCCTAAGTATTGAGGGAGAAATTTCAAACTCTAGCAGAAAAAAGTGTCTCATAGTCTAAGTGCAGTTTTTCTGCCGACTGCTCTGCCGTTTTGTCGCATAGCGTGTGGTGCTATACTTGGATTTTCGGCCATGAACATGACTTTGGAATTTGGCACTGCTCATACTTTCCTGTAGAGTACATCTGGGGCTACATTTCGTGCAAGTTTCAGCTCGATTGCCTCAGTATTGAGGGAGAAATTTCAAACTCTAACAGAAAAAAGTGTCTCATAGTCTAAGTGCAGGTTTTTTTTTTGCCGCGTGCTCTGCCGTTTTGTCGCATAGCGTGTGGTGCTATACTTGGATTTTCGGCCATGAACATGACTTTGGAATTTGGAACTGCTCATACTTTCCTGTAGAGTACATCTGGGGCTACATTTCGTGCAAGTTTCAGCTCGATTGCTTAAGTATTGAGGGAGAAATTTCAAACTCTAAAAAAAAAAGTGTCTCATAGTCTAAGTGCAGGGTTTTTTTTGCCGCGTGCTCTGCCGTTTTGTCGCATAGCGTGTGGTGCTATACTTGGATTTTCGGCAATGAACATGACTTTGGAATTTGGCACAGCTCATACTTTCCTGTAGAGAACATCTGGGGCTACATTTCGTGCAAGTTTCAGCTCGATTGCCTCTGTGTTGAGGGAGAAATTTCAAACTCTAACAGAAAAAAGTGTCTCATAGTCTAAGTGCAGGGTTTTTTTTGCCGCGTGCTCTGCCGTTTTGTCGCATAGCGTGTGGTGCTATACTTGGATTTTCGGCCATGAACATGACTTTGGAATTTGGCACTGCTCATACTTTCCTGTAGAGTACATCTGGGGCTACATTTCGTGCAAGTTTCAGCTCGATTGCCTCTGTATTGAAGGAGAAATTTCAAACTCTAACAGAAAAAAGCGTCTCATAGTCTAAGTGCAGGTTTTTTTTTGCCGCGTGCTCTGCCGTTTTGTCGCATAGCGTGTGGTGCTATACTTGGATTTTCGGCCATGAACATGACTTTGGAATTTGGCACAGCTCATACTTTCCTGTAGAAAACATCTGGGGCTACATTTCGTGGAAGTTTCAGCTCGATTGCCTAAGTATTGAGGGAGAAATTTCAAACTCTAACAGAAAAAAGTGTCTCATAGTCTAAGTGCAGGGTTTTTTTGCCGCGTGCTCTGCCGTTTTGTCGCATAGCGTGTGGTGCTATACTTGGATTTTCGGCCATGAACATGACTTTGGAATTTGGCACAGCTCATACTTTCATTTAGAGTACATCTGGGGCTACATTTCGTGAAGTTTCAGCTCGATTGCCTCAGTATTGAGGGAGAAATTTCAAACTCTAACAGAAAAAAGTGTCTCATAGTCTAAGTGCAGGTTTTTGTTTGCCGCATGCTCTGCCGTTTTGTCGCATAGCGTGTGGTGCTATACTTGGATTTTCGGCCATGAACATGACTTTGGAATTTGACACTGCTCATACTTTCCTGTAGAGTACATCTGGGGCTACATTTCGTGCACGTTTCAGCTCGATTGCTTAAGTATTGAGGGAGAAATTTCAAACTCTAACAGAAAAAAGTGTCTCATAGTCTAAGTGCAGGGTTTTTTTTGCCGCGTGCTCTGCCGTTTTGTCGCATAGCGTGTGGTGCTATACTTGGATTTTCGGCCATGAACATGACTTTGGAATTTGGCACTGCTCATACTTTCATTTAGAGTACATCTGGGGCTACATTTCGTGCAAGTTTCAGCTCGATTGCCTCTGTATTGAGGGAGAAATTTCAAACTCTAACAGAAAAAAGCGTCTCATAGTCTAAGTGCAGGTTTTTTTTTGCCGCGTGCTCTGCCGTTTTGTCGCATAGCGTGTGGTGCTATACTTGGATTTTCGGCCATGAACATGACTTTGGAATTTGGCACAGCTCATACTTTCCTGTAGAGAACATCTGGGGCTACATTTCGTGGAAGTTTCAGCTCGATTTCCTAGGTATTGAGGGAGAAATTTCAAACTCTAGCAGAAAAAAGTGTCTCATAGTCTAAGTGCAGTTTTTCTGTCGACTGCTCTGCCGTTTTGTCGCATAGCGTGTGGTGCTATACTTGGATTTTCGGCCATGAACATGACTTTGGAATTTGGCACTGCTCATACTTTCCTGTAGAGTACATCTGGGGCTACATTTCTTGCAAGTTTCAGCTCGATTGCCTCTGTATTGAAGGAGAAATTTCAAACTCTAACAGAAAAAAGCGTCTCATAGTCTAAGTGCAGGTTTTTTTTTGCCGCGTGCTCTGCCGTTTTGTCGCATAGCGTGTGGTGCTATACTTGGATTTTCGGCCATGAACATGACTTTGGAATTTGGCACAGCTCATACTTTCCTGTAGAAAACATCTGGGGCTACATTTCGTGGAAGTTTCAGCTCGATTGCCTAAGTATTGAGGGAGAAATTTCAAACTCTAACAGAAAAAAGTGTCTCATAGTCTAAGTGCAGGGTTTTTTTTGCCGTGTGCTCTGCCGTTTTGTCGCATAGCGTGTGGTGCTATACTTGGATTTTCGGCCATGAACATGACTTTGGAATTTGGCACAGCTCATACTTTCATTTAGAGTACATCTGGGGCTACATTTCGTGAAGTTTCAGCTCGATTGCCTCAGTATTGAGGGAGAAATTTCAAACTCTAACAGAAAAAAGTGTCTCATAGTCTAAGTGCAGGTTTTTGTTTGCCGCATGCTCTGCCGTTTTGTCGCATAGCGTGTGGTGCTATACTTGGATTTTCGGCCATGAACATGACTTTGGAATTTGACACTGCTCATACTTTCCTGTAGAGTACATCTGGGGCTACATTTCGTGCACGTTTCAGCTCGATTGCTTAAGTATTGAGGGAGAAATTTCAAACTCTAACAGAAAAAAGTGTCTCATAGTCTAAGTGCAGGGTTTTTTTTGCCGCGTGCTCTGCCGTTTTGTCGCATAGCGTGTGGTGCTATACTTGGATTTTCGGCCATGAACATGACTTTGGAATTTGGCACTGCTCATACTTTCATTTAGAGTACATCTGGGGCTACATTTCGTGCAAGTTTCAGCTCGATTGCCTCTGTATTGAGGGAGACATTTCAAACTCTAACAGAAAAAAGCGTCTCATAGTCTAAGTGCAGGTTTTTTTTTGCCGCGTGCTCTGCCGTTTTGTCGCATAGCGTGTGGTGCTATACTTGGATTTTCGGCCATGAACATGACTTTGGAATTTGGCACAGCTCATACTTTCCTGTAGAGAACATCTGGGGCTACATTTCGTGGAAGTTTCAGCTCGATTTCCTAGGTATTGAGGGAGAAATTTCAAACTCTAGCAGAAAAAAGTGTCTCATAGTCTAAGTGCAGTTTTTCTGTCGACTGCTCTGCCGTTTTGTCGCATAGCGTGTGGTGCTATACTTGGATTTTCGGCCATGAACATGACTTTGGAATTTGGCACTGCTCATACTTTCATTTAGAGTACATCTGGGGCTACATTTCGTGAAGTTTCAGCTCGATTGCCTCAGTATTGAGGGAGAAATTTCAAACTCTAACAGAAAAAAGTGTCTCATAGTCTAAGTGCAGGTTTTTGTTTGCCGCATGCTCTGCCGTTTTGTCGCATAGCGTGTGGTGCTATACTTGGATTTTCGGCCATGAACATGACTTTGGAATTTGACACTGCTCATACTTTCCTGTAGAGTACATCTGGGGCTACATTTCGTGCACGTTTCAGCTCGATTGCTTAAGTATTGAGGGAGAAATTTCAAACTCTAACAGAAAAAAGTGTCTCATAGTCTAAGTGCAGGGTTTTTTTTGCCGCGTGCTCTGCCGTTTTGTCGCATAGCGTGTGGTGCTATACTTGGATTTTCGGCCATGAACATGACTTTGGAATTTGGCACTGCTCATACTTTCATTTAGAGTACATCTGGGGCTACATTTCGTGCAAGTTTCAGCTCGATTGCCTCTGTATTGAGGGAGAAATTTCAAACTCTAACAGAAAAAAGCGTCTCATAGTCTAAGTGCAGGTTTTTTTTTGCCGCGTGCTCTGCCGTTTTGTCGCATAGCGTGTGGTGCTATACTTGGATTTTCGGCCATGAACATGACTTTGGAATTTGGCACAGCTCATACTTTCCTGTAGAGAACATCTGGGGCTACATTTCGTGGAAGTTTCAGCTCGATTTCCTAGGTATTGAGGGAGAAATTTCAAACTCTAGCAGAAAAAAGTGTCTCATAGTCTAAGTGCAGTTTTTCTGTCGACTGCTCTGCCGTTTTGTCGCATAGCGTGTGGTGCTATACTTGGATTTTCGGCCATGAACATGACTTTGGAATTTGGCACTGCTCATACTTTCCTGTAGAGTACATCTGGGGCTACATTTCTTGCAAGTTTCAGCTCGATTGCCTCTGTATTGAAGGAGAAATTTCAAACTCTAACAGAAAAAAGCGTCTCATAGTCTAAGTGCAGGTTTTTTTTTGCCGCGTGCTCTGCCGTTTTGTCGCATAGCGTGTGGTGCTATACTTGGATTTTCGGCCATGAACATGACTTTGGAATTTGGCACAGCTCATACTTTCCTGTAGAAAACATCTGGGGCTACATTTCGTGGAAGTTTCAGCTCGATTGCCTAAGTATTGAGGGAGAAATTTCAAACTCTAACAGAAAAAAGTGTCTCATAGTCTAAGTGCAGGGTTTTTTTGCCGCGTGCTCTGCCGTTTTGTCGCATAGCGTGTGGTGCTATACTTGGATTTTCGGCCATGAACATGACTTTGGAATTTGGCACAGCTCATACTTTCATTTAGAGTACATCTGGGGCTACATTTCGTGAAGTTTCAGCTCGATTGCCTCAGTATTGAGGGAGAAATTTCAAACTCTAACAGAAAAAAGTGTCTCATAGTCTAAGTGCAGGTTTTTGTTTGCCGCATGCTCTGCCGTTTTGTCGCATAGCGTGTGGTGCTATACTTGGATTTTCGGCCATGAACATGACTTTGGAATTTGACACTGCTCATACTTTCCTGTAGAGTACATCTGGGGCTACATTTCGTGCACGTTTCAGCTCGATTGCTTAAGTATTGAGGGAGAAATTTCAAACTCTAACAGAAAAAAGTGTCTCATAGTCTAAGTGCAGGGTTTTTTTTGCCGCGTGCTCTGCCGTTTTGTCGCATAGCGTGTGGTGCTATACTTGGATTTTCGGCCATGAACATGACTTTGGAATTTGGCACTGCTCATACTTTCATTTAGAGTACATCTGGGGCTACATTTCGTGCAAGTTTCAGCTCGATTGCCTCTGTATTGAGGGAGACATTTCAAACTCTAACAGAAAAAAGCGTCTCATAGTCTAAGTGCAGGTTTTTTTTTTGCCGCGTGCTCTGCCGTTTTGTCGCATAGCGTGTGGTGCTATACTTGGATTTTCGGCCATGAACATGACTTTGGAATTTGGCACAGCTCATACTTTCCTGTAGAGAACATCTGGGGCTACATTTCGTGGAAGTTTCAGCTCGATTTCCTAGGTATTGAGGGAGAAATTTCAAACTCTAGCAGAAAAAAGTGTCTCATAGTCTAAGTGCAGTTTTTCTGTCGACTGCTCTGCCGTTTTGTCGCATAGCGTGTGGTGCTATACTTGGATTTTCGGCCATGAACATGACTTTGGAATTTGGCACTGCTCATACTTTCATTTAGAGTACATCTGGGGCTACATTTCTTGCAAGTTTCAGCTCGATTGCCTCTGTATTGAGGGAGAAATTTCAAACTCTAACAGAAAAAAGCGTCTCATAGTCTAAGTGCAGGGTTTTTTTTGCCGTGTGCTCTGCCGTTTTGTCGCATAGCGTGTGGTGCTATACTTGGATTTTCGGCCATGAACATGACTTTGGAATTTGGCACAGCTCATTTTTTCCTGTAGAGAACATCTGGGGCTACATTTCGTGGAAGTTTCAGCTCGATTGCCTCTGTATTGAGGGAATAATTTCAAACTCTAACAGAAAAAAGTGTCTCATAGTCTAAGTGCAGGGTTTTTTTTGCCGCGTGCTCTGCCGTTTTGTCGCATACCGTGTGGTGCTATACTTGGATTTTCGGCCATGAACTTGACTTTGGAATTTGGCACTGCTCATACTTTCATTTAGAGTACATCTTGGGCTACATTTCGTGCAAGTTTCAGCTCGATTGCCTCTGTATTGAGGGAGAAATTTCAAACTCTAACAGAAAAAAGCGTCTCATAGTCTAAGTGCAGGTTTTTTTTTGCCGCGTGCTCTGCCGTTTTGTCGCATAGCGTGTGGTGCTATACTTGGATTTTCGGCAATGAACATGACTTTGGAATTTGGAACTGCTCATACTTTCCTGTAGAGTACATCTGGGGCTACATTTCGTGCAAGTTTCAGCTCGATTGCTTAAGTATTGAGGGAATAATTTCAAACTCTAACAGAAAAAAGTGTCTCATAGTCTAAGTGCAGGTTTTTTTTTGCCGACTGCTCTGCCGTTTTGTCGCATAGCGTGTGGTGCTATACTTGGATTTTCGGCCAAGAACATGACTTTGGAATTTGGCACAGCTCATACTTTCATTTAGAGTACATCTGGGGCTACATTTCGTGGAAGTTTCAGCTCGATTGCCTAAGTATTGAGGGAGAAATTTCAAACTCTAGCAGAAAAAAGTGTCTCATAGTCTAAGTGCAGTTTTTCTGTCGACTGTTCTGCCGTTTTGTCGCATAGCGTGTGGTGCTATACTTGGATTTTCGGCCATGAACATGACTTTGGAATTTGTCACAGCTCATACTTTCATTTAGAGTACATCTGGGGCTACATTTCGTGCAAGTTTCAGCTCGATTGCCTCTGTATTGAGGGAGAAATTTTAAACTCTAACAGAAAAAAGCGTCTCATAGTCTAAGTGCAGGGTTTTTTTTGCCGCGTGCTCTGCCGTTTTGTCGCATAGCGTGTGGTGCTATACTTGGATTTTCGGCCATGAACATGACTTTGGAATTTGGCACTGCTCATACTTCATTTAGAGTACATCTGGGGCTACATTTCGTGCAAGTTTCAGCTCGATTGCCTCTGTATTGAGGGAGAAATTTCAAACTCTTAACAGAAAAAAGCGTCTCATAGTCTAAGTGCAGGTTTTTTTTTGCCGTGTGCTCTGCCGTTTTGTCGCATAGCGTGTGGTGCTATACCTGGATTTTCGGCCATGAACATGACTTTGGAATTGGGCACTGCTCATACTTTCCTGTAGAGTACATCTGGGGCTACATTTAATGCAAGTTTCAGCTCGATTGCCTCAGTATAGAGGGAGAAATTTCAAACTCTAACAGAAAAAAGTGTCTCATAGTCTAAGTGCAGGGTTTTTTTTGCCGCGTGCTCTGCCGTTTTGTCGCATAGCGTGTGGTGCAATACTTGGATTTTCGGCCATGAACATGACTTTGGAATTTGGCACTGCTCATACTTTCATTTAGAGTACATCTGGGGCTACATTTCGTGCAAGTTTCAGCTCGATTGCTTCTGTATTGAGGGAGAAATTTCAAACTCTAACAGAAAAAAGCGTCTCATAGTCTAAGTTCAGGGTTTTTTTTGCCGTGTGCTCTGCCGTTTTGTCGCATAGCGTGTGGTGCTATACTTGGATTTTCGGCCATGAACATGACTTTGGAATTTGGCACTGCTCATACTTTCCTGTAGAGTACATCTGGGGCTACATTTCGTGCAAGTTTCAGCTCGATTGCCTCAGTATTGAGGGAGAAATTTCAAACTCTAACAGAAAAAAGTGTCTCATAGTCTAAGTGCAGGGTTTTTTTTGCCGCGTGCTCTGCCGTTTTGTCGCATAGCGTGTGGTGCAATACTTGGATTTTCGGCCATGAACATGACTTTGGAATTTGGCACTGCTCATACTTTCCTGTAGAGTACATCTGGGGCTACATTTCGTGCAAGTTTCAGCTCGATTGCCTCAGTATTGAGGGAGAAATTTCAAACTCTAACAGAAAAAAGTGTCTCATAGTCTAAGTGCAGGGTTTTTTTTGCCGCGTGCTCTGCCGTTTTGTCGCATAGCGTGTGGTGCAATACTTGGATTTTCGGCCATGAACATGAATTTGGAATTTGGAACTGCTCATACTTTCCTGTAGAGGAAATCTGGGGCTACATTTCGTGGAAGTTTCATCTTGATTGCCTAAGTATTGAGGGAGAAATTTCAAACTCTAACAGAAAAAAGCGTCTCATAGTCTAAGTGCAGGGTTTTTTTTGCCGCGTGCTCTGCCGTTTTGTCGCATAGCGTGTGGTGCTATACTTGGATTTTCGGCCATGAACATGACTTTGGAATTTGGCACTGCTCATACTTTCATTTAGAGTACATCTGGGGCTACATTTCGTGCAAGTTTCAGCTCGATTGCCTCTGTATTGAGGGAGAAATTTCAAACTCTAACAGAAAAAAGCGTCTCATAGTCTAAGTGCAGGGTTTTTTTTGCCGCGTGCTCTGCCGTTTTGTCGCATAGCGTGTGGTGCTATACTTGGATATTTGGCCATGAACATGACTTTGGAATTTGGCACTGCTCATACTTTCATTTAGAGTACATCTGGGGCTACATTTCGTGCAAGTTTCAGCTCGATTGCCTCTGTATTGAGGGAGAAATTTTAAACTCTAACAGAAAAAAGCGTCTCATAGTCTAAGTGCAGGTTTTTTTTTGCCGTGTGCTCTGCCGTTTTGTCGCATAGCGTGTGGTGCTATACTTGGATTTTCGGCCATGAGCATGACTTTGGAATTTGGCACTGCTCATATTTTCCTGTAGAGTACATCTGGGGCTGCCGTTTTGTCGCATAGCGTGTGGTGCTATACTTGGATTTTCGGCCATGAACATGACTTTGGAATT
The DNA here is from genome assembly GCA_963971285.1 of Astropecten irregularis. Classification (NCBI taxonomy): domain Eukaryota; kingdom Metazoa; phylum Echinodermata; class Asteroidea; order Paxillosida; family Astropectinidae; genus Astropecten; species Astropecten irregularis. The sequence continues at coordinate 8,989 of CAXARH010000021.1, read as the reverse complement.
TGGCACTGCTCATACTTTTATTTAGAGTACATCTGGGGCTACATTTCGTGCAAGTTTCAGCTCGATTGTCTCTGTATTGAGGGAGAAATTTCAAACTCTAACAGAAAAAAGCGTCTCATAGTCTAAGTGCAGGGTTTTTTTTGCCGCGTGCTCTGCCGTTTTGTCGCATAGCGTGTGGTGCAATACTTGGATTTTCGACTATGAACATGACTTTGGAATTTGGAACTGCTCATACTTTCCTGTAAAGAACATCTGGGGCTACATTTCGTGGAAGTTTCAGCTCGATTGCCTAAGTATTAAGGGAGAAATTTCAAACTCTAACAGAAAAAAGTGTCTCATAGTCTAAGTGCAGGTTTTTTTTTGCCGAACATGAACATGACTTTGGAATTTGGCACTGCTCATACTTTCATTTAGAGTACATCTGGGGCTACATTTCGTGCAAGTTTCAGCTCGATTGCTTCTGTATTGAGGGAGAAATTTCAAACTCTAACAGAAAAAAGCGTCTCATAGTCTAAGTTCAGGGTTTTTTTTGCCGTGTGCTCTGCCGTTTTGTCGCATAGCGTGTGGTGCTATACTTGGATTTTCGGCCATGAACATGACTTTGGAATTTGGCACTGCTCATACTTTCCTGTAGAGTACATCTGGGGCTACATTTCGTGCAAGTTTCAGCTCGATTGCCTCAGTATTGAGGGAGAAATTTCAAACTCTAACAGAAAAAAGTGTCTCATAGTCTAAGTGCAGGGTTTTTTTTGCCGCGTGCTCTGCCGTTTTGTCGCATAGCGTGTGGTGCAATACTTGGATTTTCGGCCATGAACATGAATTTGGAATTTGGCACTGCTCATACTTTCCTGTAGAGTACATCTGGGGCTACATTTCGTGCAAGTTTCAGCTCGATTGCCTCTGTATTGAGGGAGAAATTTCAAACTCTAACAGAAAAAAGCGTCTCATAGTCTAAGTGCAGGGTTTTTTTTGCCGTGTGCTCTGCCGTTTTGTCGCATAGCGTGTGGTGCTATACTTGGATTTTCGGCCATGAACATGACTTTGGAATTTGGCACTGCTCATACTTTCATTTAGAGTACATCTGGGGCTACATTTCGTGCAAGTTTCAGCTCGATTGCCTCTGTATTGAGGGAGAAATTTCAAACTCTAACAGAAAAAAGCGTCTCATAGTCTAAGTGCAGGGTTTTTTTTGCCGTGTGCTCTGCCGTTTTGTCGCATAGCGTGTGGTGCTATACCTGGATTTTCGGCCATGAACATGACTTTGGAATTTGGCACAGCTCATACTTTCCTGTAGAGAACATCTGGGGCTACATTTCGTTTAAGTTTCAGCTCGATTGCCTCTGTATTGAGGGAGAAATTTCAAACTCTAACAGAAAAAAGCGTCTCATAGTCTAAGTGCAGGGTTTTTTTTGCCGTGTGCTCTGCCGTTTTGTCGCATAGCGTGTGGTGCTATACCTGGATTTTCGGCCATGAACATGACTTTGGAATTTGGCACAGCTCATACTTTCCTGTAGAGAACATCTGGGGCTACATTTCGTGGAAGTTTCAGCTCGATTGCCTCTGTATTGAGGGAGAAATTTCAAACTCTAACAGAAAAAAGCGTCTCATAGTCTAAGTGCAGGGTTTTTTTTGCCGTGTGCTCTGCCGTTTTGTCGCATAGCGTGTGGTGCTATACCTGGATTTTCGGCCATGAACATGACTTTGGAATTTGGCACAGCTCATACTTTCCTGTAGAGAACATCTGGGGCTACATTTCGTGGAAGTTTCAGCTCGATTGCCTCTGTATTGAGGGAGAAATTTCAAAATCTAACAGAAAAAAGTGTCTCATAGTCTAAGTGCAGGGTTTTTTTTGCCGCGTGCTCTGCCGTTTTGTCGCATAGCGTTTTTTGCTATACTTGGATTTTCGGCCATGAACATGACTTTGGAATTTGGCACTGCTCATACTTTCATTTAGAGTACATCTGGGGCTACATTTCGTGCAAGTTTCAGCTCGATTGCCTAAGTATTGAGGGAGAAATTTCAAACTCTAACAGAAAAAAGTGTCTCATAGTCTAAGTGCAGGGTTTTTTTTGCCGCGTGCTCTGCCGTTTTGTCGCATAGCGTTTTTTGCTATACTTGGATTTTCGGCCATGAACATGACTTTGGAATTTGGCACTGCTCATACTTTCATTTAGAGTACATCTGGGGCTACATTTCGTGGAAGTTTCAGCTCGATTGCCTAAGTATTGAGGGAGAAATTTCAAACTCTAACAGAAAAAAGTGTCTCATAGTCTAAGTGCAGGGTTTTTTTTGCCGCGTGCTCTGCCGTTTTGTCGCATAGCGTGTGGTGCTATACTTGGATTTTCGGCCATGAACATGACTTTGGAATTTGGCACAGCTCATACTTTCCTGTAGAGTACATCTGGGGCTACATTTCTTGCAAGTTTCAGCTCGATTGCCTCTGTATTGAGGGAGAAATTTCAAACTCTAACAGAAAAAAGCGTCTCATAGTCTAAGTGCAGGGTTTTTTTTGCCGTGTGCTCTGCCGTTTTGTCGCATAGCGTGTGGTGCTATACTTGGATTTTCGGCCATGAACATGACTTTGGAATTTGGCACAGCTCATACTTTCCTGTAGAGAACATCTGGGGCTACATTTCGTGCAAGTTTCAGCTCGATTGCCTCAGTATTGAGGGAGAAATCTCAAAATCTAACAGAAAAAAGCGTCTCATAGTCTAAGTGCAGGGTTTTTTTTGCCGTGTGCTCTGCCGTTTTGTCGCATAGCGTGTGGTGCTATACCTGGATTTTCGGCCATGAACATGACTTTGGAATTTGGCACAGCTCATACTTTCCTGTAGAGAACATCTGGGGCTACATTTCGTGCAAGTTTCAGCTCGATTGCCTCTGTATTGAGGGAGAAATTTCAAACTCTAACAGAAAAAAGCGTCTCATAGTCTAAGTGCAGGGTTTTTTTTGCCGTGTGCTCTGCCGTTTTGTCGCATAGCGTGTGGTGCTATACCTGGATTTTCGGCCATGAACATGACTTTGGAATTTGGCACAGCTCATACTTTCCTGTAGAGAACATCTGGGGCTACATTTCGTGGAAGTTTCAGCTCGATTGCCTCTGTATTGAGGGAGAAATTTCAAACTCTAACAGAAAAAAGCGTCTCATAGTCTAAGTGCAGGGTTTTTTTTGCCGTGTGCTCTGCCGTTTTGTCGCATAGCGTGTGGTGCTATACCTGGATTTTCGGCCATGAACATGACTTTGGAATTTGGCACAGCTCATACTTTCCTGTAGAGAACATCTGGGGCTACATTTCGTGGAAGTTTCAGCTCGATTGCCTAAGTATTGAGGGAGAAATTTCAAAATCTAACAGAAAAAAGTGTCTCATAGTCTAAGTGCAGGTTTTTTTTTGCCGCGTGCTCTGCCGTTTTGTCGCATAGCGTTTTTTGCTATACTTGGATTTTCGGCCATGAACATGACTTTGGAATTTGGCACTGCTCATACTTTCATTTAGAGTACATCTGGGGCTACATTTCGTGCAAGTTTCAGCTCGATTGCCTAAGTATTGAGGGAGAAATTTCAAACTCTAACAGAAAAAAGTGTCTCATAGTCTAAGTGCAGGGTTTTTTTTGCCGCGTGCTCTGCCGTTTTGTCGCATAGCGTTTTTTGCTATACTTGGATTTTCGGCCATGAACATGACTTTGGAATTTGGCACTGCTCATACTTTCATTTAGAGTACATCTGGGGCTACATTTCGTGGAAGTTTCAGCTCGATTGCCTAAGTATTGAGGGAGAAATTTCAAACTCTAACAGAAAAAAGTGTCTCATAGTCTAAGTGCAGGGTTTTTTTTGCCGCGTGCTCTGCCGTTTTGTCGCATAGCGTGTGGTGCTATACTTGGATTTTCGGCCATGAACATGACTTTGGAATTTGGCACAGCTCATACTTTCCTGTAGAGTACATCTGGGGCTACATTTCTTGCAAGTTTCAGCTCGAATGCCTCTGTATTGAGGGAGAAATTTCAAACTCTAACAGAAAAAAGCGTCTCATAGTCTAAGTGCAGGGTTTTTTTTGCCGTGTGCTCTGCCGTTTTGTCGCATAGCGTGTGGTGCTATACTTGGATTTTCGGCCATGAACATGACTTTGGAATTTGGCACAGCTCATACTTTCCTGTAGAGAACATCTGGGGCTACATTTCGTGCAAGTTTCAGCTCGATTGCCTCAGTATTGAGGGAGAAATCTCAAAATCTAACAGAAAAAAGTGTCTCATAGTCTAAGTGCAGGGTTTTTTTTGCCGCGTGCTCTGCCGTTTTGTCGCATAGCGTGTGGTGCTATATTTGGATTTTCGGCCATGAACATGACTTTGGAATTTGGCACAGCTCATACTTTCATTTAGAGTACATCTGGGGCTACATTTCGTGCAAGTTTCAGCTCGATTGCCTCAGTATTGAGGGAGAAATTTCAAACTCTAACAGAAAAAAGTGTCTCATAGTCTAAGTGCAGGGTTTTTTTGCCGCGTGCTCTGCCGTTTTGTCGCATAGCGTTTTTTGCTATACTTGGATTTTCGGCCATGAACATGACTTTGGAATTTGGCACTGCTCATACTTTCATTTAGAGTACATCTGGGGCTACATTTCGTGGAAGTTTCAGCTCGATTGCCTAAGTATTGAGGGAGAAATTTCAAACTCTAACAGAAAAAAGTGTCTCATAGTCTAAGTGCAGGTTTTTTTTTGCCGCGTGCTCTGCCGTTTTGTCGCATAGCGTGTGGTGCTATACTTGGATTTTCGGCCATGAACATGACTTTGGAATTTGGCACACCTCATACTTTCCTGTAGAGTACATCTGGGGCTACATTTCTTGCAAGTTTCAGCTCGATTGCCTCTGTATTGAGGGAGAAATTTCAAACTCTAACAGAAAAAAGCGTCTCATAGTCTAAGTGCAGGTTTTTTTTTTGCCGTGTGCTCTGCCGTTTTGTCGCATAGCGTGTGGTGCTATACTTGGATTTTCGGCCATGAACATGACTTTGGAATTTGGCACAGCTCTTTTTTCCTGTAGAGAACATCTGGGGCTACATTTCGTGGAAGTTTCAGCTCGATTGCCTCTGTATTGAGGGAGAAATCTCAAAATCTAACAGAAAAAAGTGTCTCATAGTCTAAGTGCAGGGTTTTTTTTGCCGCGTGCTCTGCCGTTTTGTCGCATAGCGTGTGGTGCTATACTTGGATTTTCGGCCATGAACATGACTTTGGAATTTGGCACAGCTCATACTTTCATTTAGAGTACATCTGGGGCTACATTTCGTGCAAGTTTCAGCTTGATTGCCTCAGTATTGAGGGAGAAATTACAAACTCTAACAGAAAAAAGTGTCTCATAGTCTAATTGCAGGGTTTTTTTTGCCGCGTGCTCTGCCGTTTTGTCGCATAGCGTGTGGTGCTATACTTGGATTTTCGGCCATGAACATGACTTTGGAATTTGGCACTGCTCATACTTTCCTGTAGAGTACATCTGGGGCTACATTTCGTGCACGTTTCAGCTCGATTGCTTAAGTATTGAGGGAGAAATTTCAAACTCTAACAGAAAAAATTGTCTCATAGTCTAAGTGCAGGGTTTTTTTTGCCGCGTGCTCTGCCGTTTTGTCGCATAGCGTTTTTTGCTATACTTGGATTTTCGGCCATGAACATGACTTTGGAATTTGGCACTGCTCATAATTTCATTTAGAGTACATCTGGGGCTACATTTCGTGCAAGTTTCAGCTCGATTGCCTCTGTATTGAGGGAGAAATTTCAAACTCTAACAGAAAAAAGCGTCTCATAGTCTAAGTGCAGGTTTTTTTTTGCCGCGTGCTCTGCCGTTTTGTCGCATAGCGTGTGGTGCTATACTTGGATTTTCGGCCATGAACATGACTTTGGAATTTGGCACAGCTCATACTTTCCTGTAGAGAACATCTGGGGCTACATTTCGTGGAAGTTTCAGCTCGATTGCCTAAGTATTGAGGGAGAAATTTCAAACTCTAGCAGAAAAAAGTGTCTCATAGTCTAAGTGCAGTTTTTCTGTCGACTGCTCTGCCGTTTTGTCGCATAGCGTGTGGTGCTATACTTGGATTTTCGACCATGAACATGACTTTGGAATTTGTCACAGCTCATACTTTCATTTAGAGTACATCTGGGGCTACATTTCGTGCAAGTTTCAGCTCGATTGCCTCTGTATTGAGGGAGAAATTTCAAACTCTAACAAAAAAAAGTGTCTCATAGTCTAAGTGCAGGGTTTTTTTTGCCGCGTGCTCTGCCGTTTTGTCGCATAGCGTGTGGTGCTATACTTGGATTTTCGGCCATGAACATGACTTTGGAATTCGGCACAGCTCATACTTTCCTGTAGAGTACATCTGGGGCTACATTTCTTGCAAGTTTCAGCTCGATTGCCTCTGTATTGAGGGAGAAATTTCAAACTCTAACAGAAAAAAGCGTCTCATAGTCTAAGTGCAGGGTTTTTTTTGCCGTGTGCTCTGCCGTTTTGTCGCATAGCGTGTGGTGCTATACTTGGATTTTCGGCCATGAACATGACTTTGGAATTTGGCACTGCTCATACTTTCCTGTAGAGTACATCTGGGGCTACATTTCGTGCAAGTTTCAGCTCGATTGCCTAAGTATTGAGGGAGAAATTTCAAACTCTAACAGAAAAAAGTGTCTCATAGTCTAAGTGCAGGGGTTTTTTTTGTCGCGTGCTCTGCCGTTTTGTCGCATAGCGTGTGGTGCTATATTTGGATTTTCGGCCATGAACATGACTTTGGAATTTGGCACAGCTCATACTTTCATTTTGAGTACATCTGGGGCTACATTTCGTGCAAGTTTCAGCTCGATTGCCTCAGTATTGAGGGAGAAATTTCAAACTCTAACAGAAAAAAGTGTCTCATAGTCTAATTGCAGGGTTTTTTTTGCCGCGTGCTCTGCCGTTTTGTCGCATAGCGTGTGGTGCTATACTTGGATTTTCGGCCATGAACATGACTTTGGAATTTGGCACTGCTCATACTTTCCTGTAGAGTACATCTGGGGCTACATTTCGTGCACGTTTCAGCTCGATTGCTTAAGTATTGAGGGAGAAATTTCAAACTCTAACAGAAAAAAGTGTCTCATAGTCTAAGTGCAGGGTTTTTTTTGCCGCGTGCTCTGCCGTTTTGTCGCATAGCGTTTTTTGCTATACTTGGATTTTCGGCCATGAACATGACTTTGGAATTTGGCACTGCTCATACATGTACTTTCATTTAGAGTACATCTGGGGCTACATTTCGTGCAAGTTTCAGCTCGATTGCCTCTGTATTGAGGGAGAAATTTCAAACTCTAACAGAAAAAAGCGTCTCATAGTCTAAGTGCAGGGTTTTTTTTGCCGCGTGCTCTGCCGTTTTGTCGCATAGCGTGTGGTGCTATACTTGGATTTTCGGCCATGAACATGACTTTGGAATTTGGCACAGCTCATACTTTCCTGTAGAGAACATCTGGGGCTACATTTCGTGGAAGTTTCAGCTCGATTGCCTAAGTATTGAGGGAGAAATTTCAAACTCTAGCAGAAAAAAGTGTCTCATAGTCTAAGTGCAGTTTTTCTGTCGACTGCTCTGCCGTTTTGTCGCATAGCGTGTGGTGCTATACTTGGATTTTCGGCCATGAACATGACTTTGGAATTTGGCAGAGCTCATACTTTCCTGTAGAGTACATCTGGGGCTACATTTCTTGCAAGTTTCAGCTCGATTGCCTCTGTATTGAGGGAGAAATTTCAAACTCTAACAGAAAAAAGCGTCTCATAGTCTAAGTGCAGGTTTTTTTTTGCCGTGTGCTCTGCCGTTTTGTCGCATAGCGTGTGGTGCTATACTTGGATTTTCGGCCATGAACATGACTTTGGAATTTGGCACAGCTCATACTTTCATTGAGAGTACATCTGGGGCTACATTTCGTGCAAGTTTCAGCTCGATTGCCTCTGTATTGAGGGAGAAATTTCAAACTGTAACAGAAAAAAGTGTCTCATAGTCTAAGTGCAGGGTTTTTTTTGCCGCGTGCTCTGCCGTTTTGTCGCATAGCGTGTGGTGCTATACTTGGATTTTCGGCCATGAACATGACTTTGGAATTTGGCAGAGCTCATACTTTCCTGTAGAGTACATCTGGGGCTACATTTCTTGCAAGTTTCAGCTCGATTGCCTCTGTATTGAGGGAGAAATTTCAAACTCTAACAGAAAAAAGCGTCTCATAGTCTAAGTGCAGGTTTTTTTTTGCCGTGTGCTCTGCCGTTTTGTCGCATAGCGTGTGGTGCTATACTTGGATTTTCGGCCATGAACATGACTTTGGAATTTGGCACAGCTCATACTTTCCTGTAGAGAACATCTGGGGCTACATTTCGTGGAAGTTTCAGCTCGATTGCCTCTGTATTGAGGGAGAAATTTCAAAATCTAACAGAAAAAAGTGTCTCATAGTCTAAGTGCAGGGTTTTTTTTGCCGCGTGCTCTGCCGTTTTGTCGCATAGCGTGTGGTGCTATACTTGGATTTTCGTGCCATGAACATGACTTTGGAATTTGGCACTGCTCATACTTTCCTGTAGAGTACATCTGGGGCTACATTTCGTGCAAGTTTCAGCTCGATTGCCTAAGTATTGAGGGAGAAATTTCAAACTCTAACAGAAAAAAGTGTCTCATAGTCTAAGTGCAGGGTTTTTTTTGCCGCGTGCTCTGCCGTTGTGTCGCATAGCGTGTGGTGCTATACTTGGATTTTCGGCCATGAACATGACTTTGGAATTTGGAACTGCTCATACTTTCCTGTAGAGTACATCTGGGGCTACATTTCGTGCACGTTTCAGCTCGATTGCCTCTGTATTGAGGGAGAAATTTCAAACTCTAACAGAAAAAAGCGTCTCATAGTCTAAGTGCAGGTTTTTTTTTGCCGTGTCATGCTCTGCCGTTTTGTCGCATAGCGTGTGGTGCTATACTTGGATTTTCGGCCATGAACATGACTTTGGAATTTGGCACTGCTCATACT
>CAXARH010000020.1:0-16329 GCA_963971285.1 Astropecten irregularis | reverse complement strand
TCCAAAGTCTCCCATTATAAGCCTTTTCACTCGCAAGGCTTGAGAGTTTTTCTCATGCTTGAGAAATTTCCCAAGGATTCACCATGGACGTCCGTCACTCTGAAGTCTTATAATTGATGTCCTTTTGCACGATGACACTTGTCTCAAGATGTCTCAAGATGTCTCAAGCATGTGTGTGAAAAGGCCCTATGAGAGACAGAAATGTCTTTTGGAACATTACATTTTGGAATAATACTGAGATTTGCCTGTGCGAAATTAAAGCCCTTCTTCTGAGAAGGTGATGACGTAATCCAAAAAAAGGCTGTGGAAGCTTTTGTCTCTAGCTTACATGTAGATATTAATAACCAATATTTATCTTTGTGTTTCAGAACTCAATGTATGAAGCCAAGTCGGATGACTTGCGCGTGATGGAACTCAAAGCACTTCTTGCGACCGAACGAAACAAGGTGAACAAGCTAAGGGCTGTCCTCAAAGCCAATAAGAAAGAGGCAAAGGTTGAACTTGCAAATCTGAAGAGCAAATACGAGAAAGAGAAATGCACCATTGAAGATACAGTACTGAAGGATGAACTGAAGGACCTCAAAGGAGACGTTGAGACATTTTGGAATCTCCGCGCATTGTATGTCACAGGCGGTGACGGGGCTCAACGGCAGCAGCTGCAGCAGCTGAGAAGATGACACTGAACTCAATGGTCCGCGGGGCCATCCAGCACAAGTTGCAGATGATTCAGAGATTGGAGGAAACTGACTCTCCTTAACTTTCGACGAGGCGTCGCACTTGAGATAAGACATAATAACTATCGCAGATCCTTTTTCACCAAACACGTCGCAGGAGCGATGCGTTTAAAGGTAATATCATACTTTGGTTTTTATCAAAGAAATACAGATTCATGGGCAAAAATACCAATACAGATACAGTAACAGTCATCTGTGAACATTTTCAGTCCCATACGTTGCCCACTTTTTGAGAAAACAGTGAAAAACAACCACAGTATTTCTTTTGTCTTTTCTCTTTTATTTTTGATCTTTTAAAAGATCAAAAAGATTTTCGGTCGTTGTTTTTACTAATTTCTGCATAGATACACTATTTCAGGCGGAAATCTTTTTGACGGTATGTTTCTACCACCACCATCTTCATACCCTGTAAGTTATACGTAAATCTGTGAACATTTCTGTTTTGGTTTCTTACCAAAGTATGATACTACCTTTCAGTTAGGCTGATTTTATGTTCTTGATTGATTCTCAATTGAATGGCATATAGGTCCCATTGTTATATTCGTTCTGAATCTGTCAGTAAAATACCCAACTTGTCGGGCACAAGAAAAAACAACATTCGTGCATTTGTATCATCCCAGGAAGAGATCAATGTACGTAAGGCCGTGTCCCAATTCTCTGTCTGAGACCGTAAATAACACACAAGTCTATGGAAATGGCTGCAGTCACTGGCTAGTGGCTGCCATAGTGCGTATTAATTTGCAGCCGCAGCCAGAGAATGGGGACACGGCCTATACCCTTAACCAGCTGGACTTCCTAGTTCTGTTCTTGAACCACTAGTCCGTGTTCAAAGGTCGGCTCAACCGGCTGCATTTTGATCCGTGTTCCAGTCGGATGATGAGTTTCCTCTGGTTGCCACTACACGGGTTTACACCTTGGCGGCCATCTTAGATTTTGATCGCAACTTCAAAACGAGGCACTTCCACGCATGCGCACTTTTAGAAGTGTAAACCCGTGTATTCTGCAAAGAATACACGGGTTTACACTTCTAAAAAAGCGCATGCGTGGTAGTGCCTCGTTTCGAAGTCGCGATCAAAACCGCCGAAGTGTAAACTCGTGTATTGTCTTCGACAATGGACGAGCTTACACTTCGGAAAGTGCGCATGAGTGGAAGTGCCTCGTTTTGAAGTTGCGATGAAAATCTAAGATGGCTGCCATGGTGTAAACCCGTGTATACGGGCGATAGAAAATAGTGCGCCTCCAAGAGTTGGCCAATTAACAATACACGAAATTTGTTGATACAATGCGCATCTGAGGTCGAGTTCGGGCGGTCTATTCTTGACACGCAAACCTCGTTCTCGCGCTCGAACCACACGAACGCGACCCAAGAACATTGCTCTCGGAACAAGATCACACACCACCTCCCCGCCGGGAACAAAACTCCAGCTGTTCACGAACGACCGAGAACGTGGCGCCCGAACTCGACCTGAATGGCAAATTGTGATTGGCAAACGCATTGCAAACTCTTGGAGGCGCACTTTTCGGAATTGGGCGACTCGCCCATATTTAATTCAAAATATATTGTTTTATTAAAACTATACACACGTCTGTATGGCAATGACGCATCATAATTTTAGTCAAACAGCTTGTTAATTGGCATATTACGAAGCAGAATCTTAGGTCTAGGAGCACTTATGAAGTGGTAGTTTCACTAAGTAAAATTAATGTAAAAAATAAACATAAAACAGTGAACGAATATTGGGCCTAGAAAGAAGCCAGGAACGACTGGAGAAAACAGTTGACGAGCTACAAGCCAAGATGTCCGTGGCAAATTCTTTGCTAGCACAACAACAAGCCGATATCAACAAACAAGAACGTTTCTCTAGACGTAACAACTTCAGAATACTCGGCCTCCAGGAATCAAGAGGGGAGAACTGCATGGTCCTGGCCAAGAACATTTTGGTGGAGAAGTTCGGCTTTGAGACCGAACCCCTGATAGAGCGCGCCCACCGAGATGGTAAAGGAAAGAACGGGAAACTCAGCACACGTCCTCGTCAAAATGTCTCACTACCAGAGTAAGATCAAGGTCATGAAATCCCACCGTACCGCTCTCGATGGCTCATCTATGCATATCCTGGACGACCTAACGGCAACAGATAGACAGGAAAAGTACAAATGGAGCACGGAGGTTAGATCCCTGTACGAGCGAGGGACCAAGCTCAGATTCTTTGCTGGGAAATGGCGAAGCAGAGATGGATCTCCGTTCGAGTTTCAACGGTAAATACCGGTGGCCCTACTTTACAGGACTGAAAGACTTTCATGTTTTTTTTTTTCATATAGCTTGTCAGTAGGATTTGTTACTTTTTGTCAGTGGAGCTCCGGCCGAGCGCATTCGGAGTGGTGTCATTTAAGCAATTATAAGTATTCTTAATTTGGGTGGTTTGGGGGTTGTTTATATTTGTTGGTTTTGTCGTTTTTCCTTTGTGGGTGTGTGGGGGTAGCTGAGGTATATGTTACTTGCTTTCTCACCCTCAGGATGCATGGGGATTTTGTTTTTTGGGGGAAGGGTATATTAAATACAGCAAAAGCAAAAACCCGGAGGCTTGTTATACTAATTTTCATATATATGTACATGTACAGTCCTGTAACTCTGCCCATTATACTATGCAGAAATTTATGGCCGAAAGGCCCTGCCTTTTTCTTTGGTTTGCTTTGTGGGCCCCAAAATTGTATAGGCCCTCTAGATGTGGATTGTGTTCTATACAAGTCATGTGTAATTGCCTAGTCTTGTCCAAGACGTTATTTATGCGCGAGCCCCTCCAAACAATTACCCACCCACACGCAAACTAAGTGGAACATTCCACCGACCTACGAAAAATAACGTCTTGTTGGTTTGCTCTGGTGTCACGTGACAAAGACTGAGCGTGACCTCTGTGGGCAAAAATTGCATATTCATTGAGGTCAACAACGGGGTGCAATGCGCTGTTTTGGTCAGCGTCCAATCCACGCACGTGGTATGGCGTGATACCGTGTGCATATCACATAATGACGGTCGTTTGAAACTCAGCCGCAACCGTTATTGCCATGGAGCAATAACAACAGATAGCGCCATGGTCATTACCAAAACCATGACTTGATTATACTTCGATCAACTGTCATGCGGCACAAAAAGATTTCGAGAAATTGTAGGATATGAATAAGCCGTATTTTACAGCTTTTTGGGTTATCCTCGGGCTTTTGTTATTCGTTATTTATTGTGTATTTCATGTGTACAGTACTTTTGTATGTTGTCAAAATAAATGAATGAATGAAGGGATGAATGAAATAATTTCACTGAATTATGATACCATGGAGTCTGTTCCCGGGCTCCATGAAGACACGGAATGATTTCGAGGGGCACGGTTAGTAAATTTATTCCATTCCCAAGTTGTCTAAGAGCCTTGTTGTTCTCCGGAAAACTCTCGAATCCCCGACATTTGTGTTGCAAAATCCAAGGCCTCCAAATTCAATACGATCCGTCAGCAGCCATGGTACGATATCAATGAAGGCCTACATACGGCACATGTAATTTACAAGTACTGTAAATACACCTGTATGCGTACTGTATATAATGCTTGCGATGTCGTTGCGGTACTAGACTTCATCTCCATGCAAATTTTCTAAATATATTAATGCAAATAAGGCTACGTCATGATGCACCGACTTCGCGGGGGGTTATTGCCCGGAATTTTCCGGGCAGTTTGGAGTAAATGGACAAGACGGTATTACAGGCTTGTGTGTGTGGCGTAGACGTTATTTCGGGTCGTTTGTTGTGTTAACACGTACACGTACGTGCGATCTGTTGGCCAGGTACAACTACGTAATACCGTCTTGAACAAGACTAGTAATTGCCCTGCGTTGGTTAAATATTCTAAGTTCGTTCCCGTTTTTACACGTCAATATAGACTACATTACGTAATATGGAAGATTCTAAATCCACCTCGGCCCAGAATGTCTCTGTAGTCTCTATGAATTGCCGTGGGTTAGCAGACCATGCTAAAAGGAGAGATGTCTTACATTTTTTTAAGGTCTAAGCGTTATTCTATTTACTGCCTCCAGGACGTCCATTGTACAGACGTAATGGAGGGCAGGATTAGAGCTGAATGGGGTTTTGACTGCTATTTTAGTTCATTTAAAAGCAACTCGAGAGGAGTGGCGATTCTTTTTAACAATACCTTTGAGTTTAAGGTCCTGGCTTGTAGAGCAGATCCAAATGGCAATTTTTTGGCGCTTAGTGTTGATATTTATGGATCTGTCATTACTTTAATTAATCTATATGGCCCTAATAAGGATGATCCAATTTTTTACGAGATTGTACAGGGTATTATTTTGGACTTCAATAATCCCCATACAATTATATGTGGTGATTGGAATCTAGTTTTGAACGACCAAATTGATCGTCGCAACTATGTCAATATCAATAATCCTTCAGCAAGAAAGAAAGTGTTGGATCTCTGTAATCATTTAGACCTTGTAGATCCATTTCGTATACAAAATCCTGATTCCAAGATATACACTTGGAGGGATCATTCTCTAAATAAACAGTCTAGACTTGATTTCTTTTTGATTTCCTCAGAGATGAACGCTAAACTTGTTTCATGTGACATCAAACCGGGTTATCGTACAGACCACTCAATGGTCGATTAGCAATTCGATTTTAATCAAGTTGAAAGAGGGGCAGGTTATTGGAAATTCAACAACTCACTTCTTAAGGATGAAATTTATGTTGATCAGGTTAAAGCTGTCATTAGAAAGGTAGTGAATGAATATGCCGTCCTGCCTTACATGCGTTCAAAACTGAGTGACATCCATGCTAAAGATATCCATTTTATCATCAATGACCAACTATTCTTAGAAATGTTATTAATGGAGATCAGATCCAAAACTATCTCGTATGCGGCTTGGAAGAATAAAAATTCTCGTAAAGAAGAGTCTAACCTTGAGAAAGAGATCAGAACACTGACTGAAAAGGTCGCACAAGGAGATAGTTTATCAGATGAAATGTTAAAATCAAAGCAGGCTGACCTTGTGAATTTGCGTAAAATTAAAATGGATGGTGTTTTGTTACGGGCCAAAACTAGATGGATGGAACATGGGGAAAAACCATCTAGGTATTTTCTCAACATGGAAAAACGAAACTGTGTCAGCAGGAGTATCAACCGCATTATTACAGAAAATAACACTGAGTTGAAAAAATCTTGTAATATTCTCGATGAGGCTAGGCTCTTCTACAAAAAATTATATTCGCCATCAGATATTGTCGATGAAGGTTTGCAGTCACTCTTTGACAATCCAGATTCTCCAGTTCTTTCAAACTTGACTCGGGATAGTATTGAAGGTCCATTGTCGCATCAAGAGATTTTAAACGCCCTTAAGAAAAGTAAAAACGGGAAGTCTCCCGGGTCTGATGGTTTTACCTTTGAGTTTTTCAAATTTTTCTTTTCTGACGTGTCTTGGTTTTTGCTGCGGTCCTTGAATTTTGGTTATGAAACAGGAAAACTTTCAGTTACTCAGCAATATGGAATCATCACCCTACTGCCAAAAGGGGATAAACCGCGGCAATTTTTGAAGAACTGGAGACCTATTTCTTTATTAAATATTACGTATAAATTGGCTTCTTCATGTATAGCAGAAAGAATCAAAACATGTTTGAGTAATATTATAAATGAACAACAAAAGGGATTTTTAGAAGGGCGTTATATAGGGGAAAATATTCGACTTATGTATGATTTGCTTATTTATACTGAAAACAATCAAATTCCAGGTTTGTTTTTGTTAATTGATTTTGAGAAAGCCTTTGATTCGGTCTCCCATGATTTCATTCTTAAGGTTTTAGACCTGTTTAATTTCGGTCCTTCCATTCAGAAATGGTTTCAGGTGTTATATAACGGCGCAAAGGCCTCTGTGCTAGTAAATGGTTTTTTGTCAGAATCTTTTCTTGTTGAGCGAGGTTGCAGGCAGGGGGATGGTTTAAGTCCTTATTTGTTTCTTTTGTGTGCTGAAATCCTGGGGAAAATGGTTCGCAAAGATAAGATTTTGAAGGGAATTACGATTGAGGGCTCCGAATTCAGGCTTTCCCAATATGCAGATGATACTGTGTTTTTCCTAGACGGTTCAGAAACTTCTTTTACTAGAGCCTTTAAACTTTTAGAGAATTTTGCTGGTATGTCTGGCCTTAAAGTAAATATTGAAAAGACTAACGCAGTGTGGATAGGGGGTAACAAGGGAAGACAAAAAGGTATTTGCTCTGGTATTGAGGTGAATTGGGTCGACCCTCGGGGTAGCTTCAGAGCTCTTGGCATTGATTTTGCTGTTAATCTTGAGAGTATGATTGATATTAACTACAACAAGGTTTTGGGTTCTATACACACAGTTATTGGGCAATGGTCAAAACGTAACCTGACAGTACTGGGCAGAATTACCATAGTTTAATCCCTTATTTTGTCGAAGCTTACATTTCTTGTTTTAACCCTTCCAGACCCTTCTAAATTGTTTATCAAGAATCTAAATTCTCTGTTGTTCAATTTCATTTGGAAAGGGGTTGACAGGGTCACGAGGAATCAAATGATTCAAAATTATAGCCAAGGAGGGGTTAAAATGGTGGAACTTCGATCCTATATTAGTGCTCTGAAGTGTACATGGATACGCAGGCTTTTGAATGGTATATGTACTACGGGCTGGAGATTTCTATTTCTGAAACTATCCAACATTCAGAAATTGCCATTCCTCGAAGGGGGTCATGTTCGTAATGCTCAAACACTTCAGAGGTCTGCTCATCCTAACGGTTTTTGGATAGACGTTCTTACTGATTGGAGCTCTTTTGTACAAAGTCACCAGACCGTTGAACAAATTGATTCCCTTACTAACGTTCTGTGGTACAACCACCGTATTAGAATTAACCACAATTGTGTATAAGCACTGGAGCGATAAGGGCGTTTACTATGTGTGTGACCTTTTAGATGAAAAGGGGGCTTTTCTCACATTGGATAGATTTACAGCCAAATTTAAGGTGAAGACAAATTTTCTTGAATATGGAGGGATTATTAAGGCCATACGAAGTTCATTTGGACCTGCGTTCACAGGTACAAATGGGGCAAATATTTGTTTCCCTTTTATCCCATTCAACTTTAGGTTTTTGCTGCAGGATGAAAAAGGCTCTAGCCGCATTTACAACTGTCTTTGCTCTTCTAAAAAAGTTTCGTACAATTTTATCACCAAATGGGAAACCAAACTGGATGTTAGCTTTACAAATTCTAATTGGATGGTTTTGTGTAATATTCCTTTTAGCAGTACATACGATATTAGATTAAGGTGGTTTCAGTAAAGACTAGTTCACAGAATTCTTGGCGTGAACTCCTTTTTGGCTAAAATTGGTAAAAAAGATACTGGTCTATGTACTTTCTGTAAAGCAGAGAATGAAACACTTATTCATCTATTTTGTAAGTGTGAAATATCGTCTAGTTTTTGGTCCCAAGTCAAGGGCTGGTTTGAAGAGGCATTGAATGCGAACCTTTATTTAGATGACATGGCTATTCTATTCGGTATACGTAACAAATCATGGAGTGCTCTAAACCTGGTTATTTTATTATGTCGGTTTCATATCTACAAGATGAAGATGATGGATAGCAAACCTTCCCTTAAACTGTTAAAAGAAGATGTCAAACAATATTATGTTAAAGAAAAGTACATCTCATTAACGAATGGTTGGATCGCTAAATTTAATGTTAAATGGGACGCCTTTAAATCACTGTTTTAAATCAATGTTACTTTTCATGGAAAACAAATACATATTATATCAGAATATAGGACGGTTAAGCTAGGGGGCTCTTAAGTAATCTCTGTAATGAAAGTGAGAAGTTTGTGATTAAATAAAACATTCCTCCGGAAAAAAAAAAAAAAATAAAAAAATAAACATAAGTTTCGCTGATCGTGCATTTGTAAATGTTGTTTGCAAATTATAGTATGATCTTCCCCTATTAATACGAACTAGTCAATCGTTACAAATCTCTTAAAATCGTCTTAAAGCACATGCACATCTTTTTGAATTGCTTACGACTCTTAATCTTTAGAATCTGTACGTTTTAGGCCTATGACTCTTATATACATTTTACACTATATTATCGATGTACAGTGTGTATAAAAAAATTGTGAAGATTGTGAAGATTGAAGTGGATAGTATCATGTTAAAGCCACATTTCTCCTCTTTCCAATGATATGTTTTTTTATTCATATACGGTCACGGATGGCTGAGTAATCATTCTTTTTTGACAATGGGTCAGAATGGACTTGGGACCAAGTTTTACACACGGCTTAGAGCATCAAACTCATCAATGATTCTTTGTCGGAGAGTTGCAATATCAGGTGGAGGGGTAATTAACACTTTCCCAAAGAAAATAGTTACAAATCAGACCTGGAAATGGATACTTACAGATTTTAAATGAAAATGTGATTGGGATTACTGAATTAATGGAAAACTTTCCTATGCAACAAAGCGGTGTGTTCAGACGCCTATGGTGGGCTCAGGATGGTGTATCAGCCCATCGACTAGTTGCAGTAAGAAACAGATTGGCTGAGGTTTTTGGACATCGAGTGATTGCTTGTATCATGATGTTGAGTGGCCATCGTGATCTCCGGATCTGACTTGTTCTTGTGACTTTTTCTTCTGGGGTTATCTCAACAGCAAAGTGTTTATTTTTAGAATTGGTCAACTGCTTTTAGTAACAATGAATGTAACGTATTTTTATGTATTTACTTAGTATTAGTGGAATTCAATTAATTTGTTAATTACAAAGCGGCTTTAATCACTTGTAAGTTGGATTGCTTGCGCTTTTTAGAACCACAGTATATGGTATTATTTTTTTTAACACAAGTTTAGAAATTAGACTTTTTAACTAAAATAATATAATATCAAAACCATTCAAGCAATTCTGGAAAAAAAAAAACAACCAGATCAATGGGAGTGCTGTGGCCTATAAGGGTCTGGGGTGTCGTACTCAAGATCTTGTGATCAATCTACAGATTGTGGGTTCGAATCCAGCCATGGGCTGATGGTGCTTGCATCCTTGGACGTGACGCTTTGTCACATTATTGCTACTTGGCTTAACCAAAGTGTAAATGGGCACTTGGGAGGGTAGAGATGGCTTTGTGTGCTTGATGAGCCCTGCGCGCTTTGCATGCAGCTGCGGGCTGTATACTCCCCAGGGAGCTAACATTGTTTCAGGAATGTAAATGGGCCCGATGGCAAGGGATAATAAAAGTGTAAAGTGTTGTGATGCTACTCTTGTGTTTATAGAACGCTTTACAGATGCCTAAATTTATGAAATGCATGGCCAAGAAACGAATTGTTATGAAAGAATAGGCCTAACTATGAATGGAAAAAATGGCGCTGGAAGAATTTAGCTTGTCCATCGCAT
The DNA here is from genome assembly GCA_963971285.1 of Astropecten irregularis. Classification (NCBI taxonomy): domain Eukaryota; kingdom Metazoa; phylum Echinodermata; class Asteroidea; order Paxillosida; family Astropectinidae; genus Astropecten; species Astropecten irregularis. The sequence continues at coordinate 6,164 of CAXARH010000020.1, read as the reverse complement.
TGTGAAGACTTTAAAAGAATGAACAAAGAACTTAGGTAATAGTATTTTCAAAGGAGAAGACATATTATCATGGACCTTTGAAACTAAAGGAAGGATATGAAGGATAAGCAGTGTATGTCAATTGTAAAATGAAGTGATAATAAAGTGAATCTTAAAATTTTTTAAAGGTAGTAATATATGGAAAAGTTGATTGAACAGCTGCGGTCTGTTCATGATTTGATTTGTCATGAAATAAAAACAAACCAAAGAAATTTGCAGCTCAATTGATAATTGGAAACAGCACAAAACATCGAAAAAGTGTTACGAATTGTTACGCGAAATTGTAATGTATAATTCTTAGTGTGAGGTTTTGATCTCGGAGATCAAAATGTTTTTTTGTTTTATACTCATTTCTGGAAAAATTTCAGACGGAAGTATTTTAACATATACATTGTCTTCATACATAATTGGCTTGATACAATAACAGATGTACAGGTCACACAAGTGTTTATTAGTAATTACGAGAACAGATTTGACGAATATGAAATAAACTCGCTTGCATGATATTCTTGCTGTACACTTCTGCTATAAATCAGTTTTTATTTTATTTTATTTATTCATTCATTCATTCGTTCTAGAATAACCATATAATTATAATTATTTCGCCAAGTCGACTTGTTCAGCCCTAAAGGTCGACTTATCGGCATTATTTATCCGTTCATGATTGCTTAGCTAGTGGACAACAAGACGTCCACATTTTCTGATAATACATCTTGCTTAGACGACTCACTGAAAAAAAGAAGTCGACTTGTCCTGATAGTTTAACTATTCATAATTATATAGAATGTCAACATGAACGACAAGCCATTAACAATGTCAAAATGAACGACAAGCCATAAACTATTCATGATTATAGAATGTCAAAATGAACGACAAGCCATTGACTATTCATGATTATAGAATGTCAAAATGAACGACAAGCCTTTAACTATTAATGATTATAGAATGTCAACATGAACGACAAGCCATTAACTAGTTTATTCATGATTACAGAATGTCAAAATGAACGACAAGCCATTGAATATTAATGATTATAGAATGTCAAAATGAACAAGCCATTAACTATTCATGATTATAGAATGTCAAAATGAACGACAAGCCACTATACAATGTACACTGTACAAATATTCATGACTATAGAATGTCAAATTGAACGAAAAGCCATAAACTATTCATGATTATAGAATGTCAAAATGAACGACAAGCCACTATACAATGTACACTGTACAAATATTCATGACTATAGAATGTCAAATTGAACGAAAAGCCATAAACTATTCATGATTATAGAATGTCAAAATGAACGACAAGCCATTAACTAATGTACATGTATTCATGACTATAGAATGTCAAAATGAACGACAAGCCATTAACTATTAATGATTATAGAATGTCAAAATGAACGACAAGTATGTCAATAACTACTGTCAAAGTACCAATTTGTAACGTAACTACACATCACAAAATTATGACTATCGTTTTAAAAAATGTACAATGTAAAAACTGATATTGATATACAACCTTCCTTGACGTGAATATTTTTTATATGTTGATGAAAATCACGCCAAGCTTTGAACCAATGAAAACCAAAAGTATAATACAAAAGAGGGTTAATTAGAGACTTTGACTGGGAGTGCGCAGTGCGTTAATTATTCATAAACATGTATGATGTTTCAGCTATTGTTGACAGAAGGGAGCGTATTGAAATACACTGCTTCTTCGTTGCTATACCTAAATGGGCGCCGATGATGTCACGCGAGTATACTGGTTCTCAATGGGTGGAACACTAAGCTATAAGTTCTTATAGTTCTTATATTGTGTCAAGGTGGTAATGTGTCAGCCATGGGATGGGCACCGACATGTCACAGATGAGGAACACTAAACCAAAAACTGTGATTTAAGCCGAACGTGATTGGCAAATGGAGTCAATTTGTATAGACGGCCTCGTATTCGTCATCTTTATTTTCACGAATTAGTTCCTGATAGTTATTGGGAGGGTTTACCGTGTTCACTGGATTCTCGTAAGCACCTTCCACGGCCTGTATGGTACTTGGTGCAGCACTCTTTCCAGCAACTTCGGTGACGTAAGATCTGTCTACTGAGCGAGTGGCATGTTTGCTGAAGGTAACCTGTAGTTGGGGGCGTTGTCCTGGAGCTGCCGAACTCCTTCCATTTCTCTTTGTGTAACGTCGACGAAGAAGGACGACCAAGACAACGAGCGTGAGGGTGACAACAAGGGTGACAAACACCGAGGGGAGAACAGACGCAGCCAGAGACACGTTGCTGGTGGAATCTTTCTTTTGTGTGTCTGTGTTGACTTGAAGCTCCACTACAATTTGGTCTGTCTCATCCAGGGCATTTTGGGCAAGGCACGTGTACATCCCTTGGTCTGACCCATACACTGGAATAATAACTAATGTTTTGTCTTGGGAAATGATGAATCTACCATTCATCGGGATGATTGTGCCGTTGGGATCAAGCCAGGATACGTCTGGGGCCGGTATACCAGTTGCTGCGCATGGTAGAGTCGCAGTCTGACCGATTTCCACCTGGACACTGTTCATGGTGGTTGTGACCTTTGGCGAGACGCAGTGGAAGTCAGAGATATCCAGGTTTGTAATCACAACTCCAGAGTGCTGGGCAGGATCTTGGCATCGAGGAGGAACGTGTGGTGGATTGTTGCGCAGCCAGTCGCGTAACACGGCCAGTCTGCAGTCACATTGAAGAGGGTTGCCTTCTAGCTCCAGTCTTGATAGCGCTCTGTTTTGTCCAGCAAGTGACTCACCGGGAACGACTTCGATCTTATTGAAGCCGACATCAAGTATTTGCATGTCCCTGCACTGAGCTACGATGTCACTGATGTAATGGACTGAATTATTTGCCAGATTGAGATTCTTCAAGCTGGTTAGGTCACAGTCTTCGACATCAAGGACCTCGAGTTTATTATCAGAGAGGTCCATCATGGTGATAGCAGGCATCTGCCGAAACACCTGCGAGCTGACTTGGATGAGTCTGTTCCCGGAGAGGTCAAGACGTTCGAGTGAGGTCAGACCGAGGAAGTCAGTGGGATGGAGCACAGACAGTTGGTTGTTGGTGATGGACAGTTCCTCCAGGTTTCCCTGGTGGAGAAATATTCCACCCAACAGCGACGTCAAAGCATTACTATCCAGATACAGATACCGTAGCATCTTGAGTTCACTCAGAGCGGATGAAGAGATGTACAATAGACGATTGTTTGCTACATGGAGCTCTGTCAGGTTGATAAATCCTTTCAGTGTTATAGAGGACAAGTTGGCCAGTATGTTGTCATCAGCGTATAAGATCTGTAGACCTTCTGCCCAGTCCGGTTGTATCAGGGCATCGAAGGAGTTGTTTCTTATGTCTAATTTCTCCATGAAATTATCTCCATTTCCACTCACATCAAATCTGCTCATATCCCGTAATCTATTACTGGCCATGTTAAGTTCAATGGGAACTGACCGAACGCGTAAGTATTGGATATTGTTGTGATTGAGGGAAAGGCGAAGCACTGCGTTCTGACTGTCAAGATATAAACGCACAGACTCAATTTCATTATTGTCCAATAATATTGTACAATTCTGGTAATTGCGTCCGAATTTCCTTAAATAAACATACGTCAGTTGGTTGAACCGGAAGCTGATAGTGGGGGGTAAAACCGTGCGAAAGAAAAAATGAAACCGTAAGGAGGAAATTCTATTGAAATCTGCAGAAAACATTTTCAAAGAGGGACACATTGGGAGTTCTCTCACACCAGTCAACACGTTATAATCAACCAAGAATTCCTCAAGGGAGCTGAGTCTACAAATGTCCGTAATGTGAGAAATGAGGTTGTGCTGCACAGAAAGTGTCTTCAGGCTGTCCATCTGGGTTGACGTCATCAGTGACGTCACATCATCTATGCTGTTGTAGTCCAGAATCAGTTCGAGTACCTTCGTGAAACTCCCATTGAAATCATCTGCCTCCAGCTGCGATATATTGTTGTGACTTAGATCCATGACGAGAGCGTCTGGGTAGTTATTGGGGATACAGTCCAGATAACGAGATGAACAGTTAGCTGTTGATGTCACGTGATCATAATCACACTGCGCAGGACAGCTGGTGGATTGAGTGATCTCAGAGATAGCTCCAAGCAGGAGTAAGATCAAGATGAACGAACCCATCCTCATCTGAAACACATGGAGAAATGAAGGAAATAGATGAGCGAAACATATTGAACAATTTATGCATCTTGTTAAAAGATGAACAGGTTGGAGTCAGGTTGGCGTAGGGGTTTTTACCTCGCCTGGACCGGGTTCAAATCCGGCTCGGTTCACAAGTGGATTGGGTTTTCAGTCCCAGGGTTTTACTCAGAATATTATACTCTGGGGTTTTCTTCCCACCTCTAAAACTGTATCTTCTTCTCATCATCTTTCCATAACAGGTGTCATCAGGCTTGCGAGCTACAGTGCCTTGGTCACTTTTGAAGAATCCTTGTTGTCATTACCAAAAATAAATAAATAATAATAATAATAATAACGGATAGCCTTTTGTAACTTACTTGTGGAGAGAATTTTTTGGGGCGTTAGGAGTGAAATTTAAATTCAGATTTTGGTCATACATCTCCATCTCTGATCAGGTTTTTTTCATTTTCTCTGCCAGTCAGAATAAATTCTACATGTTTTTTGTGTTTCTCTCTGGAAATAAAGACTGTTTCATAAGTATGTGCTGAAAAGGTGTAGATGCCAAATGTATCATGGCAGAATGGAAGTTTTGGGAATTGACATTTTGCCGAAAGTTGTGAGATTTTACAATGGTTGAGATTATTGTCTGCCTATCGTTATTGATGGTATATGAATATTAATTCCTTGGTGGCAACATGCAACCCTCCAAAAACTCAAGGGACTGGCGTAATTTATATCCATAAATTTTGCGTCGTCACAACATAATGTGTTTGATACTTTACTGTCTATCCTTTGGCTACACTTTCAACCAAGGTATAATGCTATATTAATAACATAATTATTGAAAACACGCGTCCTTATACATGGCCTTATACTGGCCTTCATAATCAGCAAAGTTGTACAAGTCCTGAATATAGGCTACTGGTTTGAAGTTTCGTTTCTCGCACGATCTTTAGACTTTGAGAAAGATCTTGCTAGGATCGAAACGTCAGGCTCTCTTCACACTGTAAGCAATTTCATGGGGGAGAATATATGAAAAGAGGCTTCAAAATTACGTGTACTTTTAGGACCGTCTCGATGTGAAAATTGCTGGATCCATAACGCGGAAGTAAAATGGATTAAAATGTGGATTGCGATACGGTCTTTTTTGTCCTGAATATAAGCGACTGGTTTGAAGTTTCAATTCTCGCACGATCTTTAGACTTTAAGAAAGATCTTGCTAGGATCGAAACGTCAGGCCCTCTTCACACTATAAGCAATTTCATGGGGGAGAATATATGAAAAGAGGCTTCAAAATTAAGTGTACTTTAAGGACCGTCTCGATGTGAAAATTGCTGGATCCATAACGCGGAAGTAAAATGGATTAAAATGTGGATTGCGATACGGTCTTTTTTGTTTCGGATGGCTACTGCTGTAAATGATCAAACATTCCATACAATATATAGGCCTAATTATTCATCCTGTGATGTAAGTCATTTCTACTATAGTACTTACCCTTACAGAACTTAATTTACTCAAAGGTACAGGTTATACAAGTACGTATACACACACACACCAAAATCTGCTGTAGCATCCAAGTGGTAAATGTGAGTTACATGTATATTGTATGAGATGCAATCTACACAATGAAATGATAAGTGTATTGCTATTTGCATGATTGCATATAATTAGGCTTATACGAGCACAATCAACGATGACCTAGGTCAACTTAAAGAGGAACTCCCGATTTTAATAAAAAACAATCCATTGCCCTACAATGATGGCTTTTATGTCATCATGACAAAATGAGTTGGATATTTTACTGTCTGTCCTTTGACTATGTACACTTTCAACCAATTGGAGCTGGTATGTGCTCTTGATAGGATATTCAAATTATTACACGTCAATTGCTGCTGAGGGATTCAAGCTTCAGGTTATAAGATGTAACAAAGTATTGAAGAATGT